>AWOL01S0042541.1:0-54337 GCA_000715115.1 Nicotiana otophora | reverse complement strand
GTTCCTTATACTACTATTGCGGAATAATAAATGCAGAAATTAAAGAACACAAGTATTTTACGTGAAAAATACCCGGCTCAAAAGGTGAAAAAATCATGACATATTTCCTAGTAGGATTTTTTCAAACTCTTCAATGAATCACTGAGCCAAAAACTATATTTACAAAAAACTTTTGTAAACCTGGGATTAACTCTAATCCCGTTGTGGCAACCAGCCTCTAACTGCTGTGACAATTTCAAGTTAACTCTAACTTGAATACTCTAGGTACCTATTACAATTNATTTACAAAATACTTTTGTAAACCTAGGATTAACTCTAATCCCGTTGTGGCAACCAGCCTCTAACTGCTGCGACAACTTCAAGTTAACTCTAACTTGAATACTCTGAGTACCTATTACAATTGCCTCTAGATAAAGCTGAAAGGTACAATATGAAAACACCTACTACAATTAAACTAGAATAAAAGGCAGACACTTGGAGCTGGTTCTTCTATCTGGTTCATGTAGTTTCAGGTTCGCACACTTGAATCACACATGAACTGCTTGCAAAATGCCTTGCTATTTTGCTCTCAATTCACGTTTAACTTCTGCTTTTGTGCGTCCCCTGTAGAATGAGAATATCCTGCGATTTATAGAGTTATTAGAGTAGAAATAACTAGAGTTCTAATGCTACTCTTCCTTGGTGGAAGAGTTCTAGTTAATCTCAACTCCTAACTCCTTCCTTATCTAGGATAATGTTCTCGTTGAGTAAACAGTCCTCTCCTTATCAATTATGCAATCTTTTCGATTAGGAGATATCCATTATTATGTCAGATTTCGTTTATCTCCTGCATGTGCATCTCACGTGCTTTGAATCTGCCCGTGTCTATGCCTACCAGTGATGGACCTGGTTCATCCCTGAATTCCCTTTGTCAATCTTCAAAACTATTCTTTACTTTGGCCAACAAATTCCCCATTTTTGATGATGACAAACTCTGTGCTTCCATAAGCTTAGGGCCTGTTTCAACTTAGCCCAACATCAACACAATGTTATAACAATTTTCACTTATCATCAAGGGCCAGGTCATCAGGTTATAAATATCACTGTTCAGAATACAAAGCACACTTTTCCCCCTTTTGGCATCATCGAAAAGTTGCATAAAAAATGTGAGATAACCAGATTTTAAAACTTACTCATGGTCACTGGAGCTACTTCAAATGCAATCATGGATTAATCATCATAGATCAAGCTAAGAATTTTAACCATAAAAAAAATATAAACAAACAGTTAGAGCAAAAACAGTGAATTTCATTGCTGATTGATACGATTCTTCCACAAAATATAAAAAGAAATAAAAATACTGAATAAATGAGTAAAACAAATCCCAAACTGGGCCACTGGTTGATCTACACTAGGCTAAAAGTTTAAGGTTGGGAAGAACTGGGTGCTTGTGTTATTTTAGAGGAGTTTCAGCATATCTTGAAGAATGTCATCATTCTTCTCCTTTTCTCTTGCCAGCTCAGTTCTGAGAGCATCTCTCTCAGTCTCTACCTCTGCCAACCTCTTCTTCAACCTCTCAATCTCAGCATCCTTAGCCCCACTTTCTTGCACCAGGGCTCGCACCTTGCTATTCACTGGTGTCTTCTTAGATGAACCAGGTTCTTTAGGAGTGACATGGACTTCATAGTCATAAGCAGACAGTGTATTTTCCCCAAAGTGATCCTTGCTTGTACCAACCTCCCTTTCTCTTTTGGATTATAACTTTCAGTCACTCGCTTCAGTAGGTCTGCGAGGGTTTCCTGTTCAGATGAAACATGTTCATCTATATTTTTCTCAAGTTGAACCAGCCCTTCGGCGGCTTCGCCAGACCCACTTCCCCTGTTTTCTTTACACTTTCCTCTACTCCAGTAGATTTTTCTCCCCAAACAACCATTGCACTAGTGTCTTTGGTTAAACTCACAGGAGTGGGTGAAGAATCAACCATTCTTTTACCCTTTTCCCTCACAGCACTTCGAACACCCTTGCTCTCTTTTTCTTTTTCTTTTTTATTTTTACCACCAAATTTAACACCTGCTTTAGACCCTACTAGTACAAACATATTCTCAAAATTTGTTCTCTCCCCGCAACAACCTTGCGAGCAAGCATCTTTACTCTTTTCTTAGAGGCTGGGGTGGTGGAAGGGATGATAGTGAGTGTGAAAATCTAATCAAACTGAATTTCAGTTTTGAAAAGACTTTGGAGTGTATCCCTAGAATCTAGGTACTTCAATTCGGTTGGGACTCTTTTGAACAAAACTGATTCACTTGTAATGGATAAGTCCAAAGGAGTTTGGAATTAAGTAGGACTCTGATCATGATCCAAATATTATTATTTCAAATTGTACAGAGTGTAGAAAACATACCGTGTTATCTTGATGAACCTGGTTCTTCACTGAGAATACTCTTGTGTAAGTCTAAATTTGCCAAAATAGAGAAAATACCATTAGAGATTGATGAGTCATTTTAACACATGGCACAAGAGTATACTATTGAAAGTATAAGATTGAGCAAAAATTAATATAATTATGTACATAATTTTTAGATTTTCTAACCAATTTGTTTTCTCTGAACTGGTCCTTTTAGATGATCTTAATCATCCCTAATTCTAACATGTTCCTTTCAAAGTGATCTCTACTTAGGGCTTTTGTGAAGATGTCAGCTATTTGCTTGTCAGTAGCACAAAATTCCACAGTGATCAACCCCTTTTCATAGTTATCCCTCAAAAAGTGATGCCTAACATCTATATGCTTAGTTCTCTTGTGATGAACCAAGTTCTTGGTCATACTAACAACACTAGTGTTATCACAAAAAATGGGAATACAACCAACATCAATTCCAAAGTCCTTTAATTGCTGTTTGATCCACAACAATTGAGCACAACATGAAGTAGCAACAACATACTCAGCTTCAGCAGTAGATAAGGCCACTGAATTTTGCTTTTTGGTGGCCCAAGACACAAGACATGAGCTAAGAAAGTGTGCCATACCTGAGGTGCTCTTTCTATCCACAAGAAAACTTGTATAATCAACATCAGCATATCCCATAAGATTGAAATTACTACCTTTTGGATACCAAAGACAAAGATCAGTGGTGTCTTTTAGATATCTCAAAATTCTTTTGACAGCAGTCAAGTGAGACTCCTTCGGATTTGCCTGAAATTTTGCACAAAGGCCTACACTGAAAACAATGTCAGGTCTACTAGCAGTGAGATATAACAATGAGCCAATCATTCCCCTATACAACTTCTGATCGACAGATGAACCAGGTTCATCCATATCCAACTTTGTAGCTGTTGCAATAGGAGTGTCAATTTCTTTGGAATCTTCCATTTTAAACTTTTTAAGTAACTCTTTTACATACTTCTATTGATGGATCATAGTTCCATTTGGATTTTGTTTAATTTGTAAGCCTAAAAAGAAATTAAGCTCACCCATCATGCTCATTTCAAATTCACTCCCCATTAGTTTAGCAAAATCTTTACTTAACTTATTAGTAGTTGCTCCAAAGATTATATCATCAACATATATCTGAACTACCAAGAGATCTTTACCTTTTTCTTTCAAGAACAAAGTATTGTCAATTTTACCTCTCTTGTAGTCATGCTCAAGCAAAAACTTTGATAATCTTTCATACCATGCTCTTGGTGCCTGCTTGAGCCCATAAAGTACTTTGTCAAGTTTGTACATATGATCAGGACTCTCCTTGTTTTCAAACCCTGGAGGTTGCTTGACAAACACTTCTTCCTTTAGATAGCCATTGAGGAAGGCACTCTTGACATCCATCTGGTGGAGGGTGAATTCCATATAAGCAGCAAAGGCTATGAGGAGTCTTATTGCTTCCAACCTTGCAACTGGAGCAAAGGTTTCATCATAGTATATGCCCTCTTCTTGGCTATATCATTGAACCACCAATCTTGCCTTGTTCCTTGTAACAGTTCCATCTTCATCAAGTTTGTTTCTGAAGACCCATTTTGTGCCAATTACTGATCTGTCCAAGGGTCTTGGCACCAGATGCCAAACTTGACTCTTTTCAAATTGATTGAGTTCATCTTGTATTACATTTACCCAGTCTGCATCCTGCAAAGCCTCAACAATATTTTTAGGTTCAATAAGAGATAAGAAAGCATCAAAAGCACAAAAATTCTTTAATGAAGATCTGGTTTTGATTCTAGAGGTTGGATCAGTAATTATGTTCTTAATAGGATGAGAACTTTGATATCTGTAAGGTTTCACAACCAACTGGTTACCCTTTGATGTTCCCTCAATGTTTTGTTGTTATAGAATAGGTTCAGGTATAGGTTCCACTGAAGTTTGAGAATTGTTTTGTTCAATTCCCCATGTCATGTTGCCGGGGATAGATGAACCTGTTCCTTCCTCCAGAGATGCTTCATTCTGGGCTGTGGTTTCCTTTAAGTGTTTAACCAGCCCAATTTCTTCATCATCCTGTTCCTGTCTCTCAGAAAGAATGTTAGTTTCATCAAAAATCACATGTACACTTTCTTCAACACACATAGTTCTTTTGTTATAAACTTTATAAGCTTTACTATGTGAAGAATATCCTAAGAATACTCCCTCATCACTTCTGGGATCAAACTTGCCTAGAGAGTCTTTACCATTATTGTGCACAAAGCACTTGCATCCAAATGCCCTAAGATGGAATATATTTGGTTTTCTACCTTCAAGTAACTCATAGGGAGTTTTCTCAACAAGAGGTCTAGTCATGCACCTATTTATGATGTAGCATGCAGTATTTACAACTTCTGCCCAGAAGCTATGGGGCAGTTTACTAGAAAGAAGCATAGTCCTAGCCATATCTTCAAGTGTCCTATTCTTTCTTTCAACTACTCTATTTTGCTGTGGAGTCCTAGGAGCAGAAAAATTATGATCTATGCCATGCTCATCACAAAATTCAGCAAATTTAGCATTTTCAAATTCAGTGCCATGATCAGACCTAATTGATGCAAGTTGATTACCTAGTTGTTTCTGAGTTTTTCTAATAAAGAAGTGAACATGTCAAATGTTTCATATTTAGATGTTAAAAACAATGTCCAAGTAAACCTAGAGTAATCATCAACAAGCACCATCACGTATCTTTTACCACATCTGCTTAATGTTCTTATTGGACCACAAAGATCCATATGAACCAGCTCCATCATTCTGGTGGTACTTACCACTTTCTTGCATTTAAAAGAGAATCTTACCTGCTTCACCCTTGCACAAGCCTCATAAACTTTATCTTCCTTGAACTTGACGTTAGGAAGTCCTATCACCAAGTCCTTGGAGACTAATTTGTTAAGTTGACTCAGACTTGCATGTCCAAGTCTCTTGTGCCAAAGGAGGGGATTACTATCCAGCACACTTAAGCAAGTTAGTTCATTCTCTGAGAGTGTGGACAGATTTATAATATATATATTATTCACTCTTTTACCCTGTAAAATAATCTTGTCAGTGATAAGATTTATCACAAAACATTTAGTAGAGGCGAATGCTACCAAGTTACCTCTATCACACAATTGTGACACACTGATTAGGCTATATTTCAAGCCGTCTATCAAGTAGACATTCTCAATGGAATGAGAGTCATCCTTACCTATCTTACCAACCCTAATGATTTCACCTTTCTTTCCATTTCCAAAGGAGATATTTCCTCCTTTGAGGTACTCAAGTGAAAGGAACCGGTCCTTGCTTCCTGTCATATGCTTTGAGCAACTACTGTCCATGTACCATATTTGGCTGCTCCAATTCACTTGAACCTACAAAAGGAAATCAGGGGTTAGTCTTAGGAACCCAAACTAGTTAGGGTCCCTTTCTATAAGCAAAAGGATGAATTAAATTCCTTTTAGCCCAACTTGGTAACCAATTCTTCCCCTGAACAAAATTTTTGTTCTTTTGACTGGCCCTTTCTTTTGCGTTACATTCACTTTTATAGTGACCAGTCTTACCACAATGAGTACAAATCTTGTTCTCAGGAAGCGTGAGGTACTTGATTTTAGGATCCCACCTAGGTAGCTGATTCCCAAAGCCAAGTCCTCTTCTATTGCTACTGTGATGTTCCTGTAGCCATGACAAAACATCGGAGGACCTGTTCCATTTAATAGTTCTGTCTAGTTCATGCTTGACCTTGCCTAGATCCTTCTTTAGCACTCTTACCTGCTCATCCTTCCTATACAACTCATCTTTCAGTTTGCCTACATTTACTTCTAAAGTGAGTTGTGTGCAATCAGCTGTCTTCTTACTGGTTCCTAGTTTCAGTTTTAGATTTTCAGATTTTAACTCAAGAATATTTGCTTCAAATGTATGAACCTGGTTCTTCAAAGCAGTATTTTCACTCACAGTCTCACTAACTCTGAGCTCTATGTTCTTACACTTTGCTTTTAAAATCACACAATCCTTAGACAGTTGTTCTTTGTCTTTATTTATTACCTCAGATTCATCAATGAAATCTAGCAATAATTCAGAGAGTTTTTCTTTAGACAAAAACTTAATCTTGTCTTTAAGATGAATTATACTTACCTCAGATTCCTCATCTGATTCTCTATTTGCTATAAGTGCTTGTTCATCTCCATCTTCATCATCTGATTCCTCATCTGAACTTTCTCCCCAAGCAGCAACCATAGCCTTTGTTGATCCTTTGTTCTTCTTGGGATGAACTTGTTCCTTCTTCATGTTCCTTCGTTCAGATATTTTCTTCTTCCATTCAATTTCCCATTGAGGGCAGTTCTTGATGTGAACTACACTTGTAGCAGCCCTCATTGGTCGTTTTTTTAGGAACCCTTGCTTTGTTGTAATTTCCACCTCTTGAAGAACTTTTTCCTCTCATAAGGTATTTCTTGAAGTCCTTGGTGATCATAGCCATTTCATCTTCCTCCAGATCAACACCTTCAGTGATTCTGAGTGCCAGGCTCCTTTCCTTCTTGGGCACATCCATCTTCATAGTCTGCCTTCTAAGTTCATAAGCATTGAGATTTCCAATTAGCTCATCCAACCTAAGAGTTGCAATGTTCTTAGATTCCTGAATTGCAGTGATTTTGCTTTCCCAAGAAATTGGTAGAACCCTAGTCAGAATCTTCTCAACTTTGTCTTCTTCAAGAAGAGTTCTTCCAAGAAACTTCAGTTCATTAGTCAGTATGGTGAACCTTGTATACATCTCTTGGATAGTCTCTCCTTCCTTCATAGAAAAATTCTCATATTGAGAATATAGTAAAGTACCTCTGGACCTCTTCACCCAAGCAGTTCCTTCATGAGCTACTTGCAAGGTGTCCCAAATTTCCTTAGCACTAGTACAACTTTGAATTCTGTTGTACTCATCTGGACCAAGTCCACACACAAGGCATTTCTTGGCCTTAGCACTCTTCGCCCATTTCCTTAAGTCGTCAGCAGTGCAGTCGGCTCTTGTTTTTGGCACCTCTTCTCCTTCGTCATTTATCTTCATGGTAGCCAATGGACCATCTGTAACAATGTCCCATAGTTCATAGTCTTCTCCTATGATGGGGTCTCTCATTCTATTTTTCCACGAGGAGTAGTACTAACCATTGAAGAGTGGTGGCCTAGCAGTGGATTGCCCTTCCCAGTTTTTAGGTGGTGCACTCATCTTGATCTTCTCCTAAGGAATTAGCCTCTTCAAGGATAACCTGCTCTGATATCAATTGATATTTTATATGTCAATACCACACGGGGGGGGGGGGGGATGATTTATGTGGTGTCCAAATTTTCGCGTGCACAGATTATAGAAGGACCTGGTTCTTCTATGTATTCCTTATACTACTGTTGCGGAATAATAAATGCAAAAATTAAAGAACATAAGTATTTTACGTGAAAAATACCTGGCTCAAAAGGTGAAAAAACCATGACCTACTTCCCAGTAGGATTTTTCCAAACTCTCCACTAAATCGCTAAGCCAAAAACTGCATTTACAAAATACTTTTGTAAACCTAGGATTAACTCTAATCCCGTTGTGGCAACCAGTCTCTAACTGCTGCGACAACTTCAAGTTAACTCTAACTTGAGTACTCTGAGTACCTATTACAATTGCCTCTAGATAAAGCTGAAAGGTACAATATGAAAACACCTATTATAATTGAACTAGAATAAAAGACAGACACTTGGAGCTGGTTCTTCTATCTGGTTCATGTAGTTTCAGGTTCGCACACTTGAATCACATACGAACTGCTTGCAAAATGCCTTGCTATTTTGCTCTCAATTCATGTTTAACTTCTGATTTTGTGCGTTCCCTGTAGAATGAGAATATCCTGCGATTTATAGAGTTAGTAGAGTAGAAAATAACTAGAGTTCTAATGCTACTCTTCCTTGGTGGAAGAGTTCTAGTTAATCTCAACTCCTAACTCCTTCCTTATCTAGGATAATGTTCTCGTTGAGTAAACAGTCCTTCTCCTTATCAATTATGTAATCTTTTCGATCAGGAGATATCTATTATTATGACAGATTTCGTTTATCTCCTGCATGTGCATCTCACGTGCTTTGAATGTGCCCGTGTCTATGCCTACCGGTGATGGACCTGGTTCATCCCTGAGTTCCTTTGTCAATCTTCAAAACTATTCTTTACTTAGGCCAACAGGTCCTAAATTAATGTAGTTTCAATAAATAACATCAATTAGCGTTAGATGCCTGCTACACTAACGCAGTTTTTCTCAAACCCATTTCTGACTTTTAAAAGGCCATGCACTTAGATTTATAAATTCAGATTCAACTTGTTCACAAAATAATTCTATAGCTATGAGACTTCTTTCAACAATTTCAAATGTTTAGAAATTAACTAAATCATGAATACGTTAGATTGCTTTAAGCGTGCTTGTAAATTATTATCGTGATTATGTATATATTCGTGTGACATGATTACGATCTCAAAAATAAATCAAAATATATGTTCATGCGACTTTGATCCAACAATCTTAAATATATAATTAAGTGTTATTAATTGTGTACACGTACGTATGGCATGATTTTAAATTCGAACAAAACGGATTTACACATACGTTATTCGTTTCAAAGATTAATTCCATAATTTAACAATCAAGTAATTAAAAGCGGTAAAGGTAAAAATACACATAGGTTTTAAAACGCGTAATAATCGGATAATAAATCAAGTATGATCGTAAAGCAACCGTGCTAAATTCCCGGGAGTGCCTAACACCTTCTCCCGGGTTAACAGAATTTCTTACCCGGTCTTCTGTATTTCGCAGACTTTAAACATAGTCAATTTTCCTTGAATTGGGATTTTAAAATAAATAGTGACTCGAAACACCTTAATTAAATAATTCCGAATGGCGACTCTTTAAAAATAAATTAAAATAATCTCATTTCAATAATATCATTTAAAATGAAAGAACTCATTTCCCCGTAAAAAGGAGGTGTGACAATGGATCCAATAGTGTTACATCTAATTAACTTCCCTGCTTCATTCCTCAGAATTGTGACCGTTGATTCTCTGTTATTCACTTTACTAGTACTTAAATGGATAAGAGTTGCATCTTATTCTATATGTTGTTCTTATATTCGGATAGACACTACTTCATATAGAGGGCAAGAAAATTTTCATTTGGTTGGCACAAAGGCAGTACTCTTGTCCTCACGTAGTACTTTACAAGTACGCTAACTAGTACATTAGTGTTTGGTGTAAACTAATAGAATCTTTACTCAATCTAATAGGACATTCATGATTGTGCTATATAAAAACATCTTAAGTTCCTCTTCTTGTCTCTACCATTTCATATAATATATTCATCTGATTCTTAACACCACATGATACTCAATTTGTGCATAAGTCCAAAGCAAATCGAACCACTGCCTATAGTATTCTTTTTTCCAGTACCCTATGGAATTCCATAAATCAGAGAACAAGAGAAACAAAACCGTAGAAAACTTACCCCTCTTTAGCTGAGAGACTTACCATAATTAACTGAAGCTTCAAAGCTTCTTGCTACTCTATTTCAATTATTTGATGGGTTTAAATCTTGATACTATCTATGTTTAGTTGCGGAAGAAGCTTTTGGGTGCATTTTCCCCCTTCTTAATCCCCTCTTCCTTTCTTGTTTAATCTTTCATAGTGGGCTTTAGCCCATTCTCTTTGTAATTATATATTTTTTTAAAAGAAAAATACTAACGACTAATATGCCCTAATTTAAATATAGGGTATTACATGTTTGGCTAGATTTGAGACGATTAGAGTTGATTTCTCAAGGAAAAATACTTTTGGAGCTTTGGACTAGCCCGATGAGATAAGTATCTTATCTAGCTTTGATTGAGGGAATTTTTCTAATAATTTATATTGTTTGTTACATGCGGGGCTGATGTATATACGAGGTGATGAGCATATATACATGTGCCATGGATATTCATGCTCGGGGTGAATTCTAAATAACTCCATGTCTTTATGGGTTGTATGTTCTACTTGATTCTCTGTGATATTCAATTAATTAACTATGTGAGCATAATAAACCTCCCTAGAGCTAATGCTAAGGCCATTGGTGCCTTATTTTGAACATGATGAACTAATCTTGAGATTGATGCTATACATTCCTCGGCTTAGTTACATGTATGTTATGAACACATACCCGTACTTGTCGCTTTTTTGTTGTGCTTTGAATTGAATGTGTGCTCTCTATAATATATATCTGATCCTTTGTATGACTATACGGGTTTATCCTTTCATGCTAGAGGTCATGTTTTAGGATTTTTATTTCCTAATTATGCAAGACGGGCATTTGTGGAATCATTGCTAATTGAATTAGCTATAGTCATGCCTTATATCTTGAGCACTCATCGACACTTTTATTATTTTCATGTCCTTATGTACTTCATTGATGAATTATGAGGATATATCTCTTGATGATAATTTGTTATCTTGAATTATTATGATTATAGCACACATGGATATATTGGACGGATTGATTGGATGTTGGCACGAGGTTTTGTTGTGCGATTATGATTGATATTATTGCTACGAAGCGATAAGGGTGGATATTATTGCTACAGAACAATAAGGTTGGATATTGTTATTGCAGAGTGATAAGGGTGAATATTGTTATTATAGAGAGATACAGGTGGATATTGATATTACAGAGCGATAAGAGTGGATATTATTATTGTGATGAAATATGGATTATGGGGGTGTCATTCTTGATTATACAAGTGAATTCTTTATGCTTTATCATGCATTATACGTGTTGTTTTTGTTGCATCTAACATGCTTTCCTATGCCTCTGTTATTATTTGACGGTTTGATTGTCAAGATGGATTTACATGTGTTGAGATGATATCTCGTATTTGTTGAGTTGTCGGTAGCATATTGGATTCTTGTAAGGTTCACCTGAATACGTTATTTGGAAATTAATACAGATTTGCATCATATTGGGCACATGCTTACAGTCATGTATGAGTAATTGAGCATACACATTATTTGGTGCATGTCTCCTTGCAAGCGGGTTTAGTGCACATTGTATTTCCTTGAATTGTTTAATTGGGAGAGTTTGTTTGTTATCCCTTCCCCAGTTTTGCACCTTTATTGTTGATATTCTTTATTCTGTAATTGTCTTTTCTGGAATATTTCTCTGTATTATATATGTTATTGAGATGCACAAGTTATGTAAAGTGAGTATTTTTTGACTTAAAAACCTCGTCACTACTTCACTAAGGTTAGTCAAGATACTTACTGATTACATGAGATCGGTTGTACTCATACTATATTTTTGCATCATGCGTGCAGATTCTAGAGCTGAGTATTTGTGGAAGATGGAGCCTTACATTGAACATATACAAGCATTGCAGATTCAAGGTACCTCTTGTTTGTGGTAGTTTAGGACTTCATTTCTGTTTATGTAAACTTCAAACAGATATTGTATTTATTCTTCACATCAATTTCATAAATCAAAATCATAGTAACTCATGACTTGTACTACCAATCCTCGGATAGCTGTGAATTTCTTGTAGTATTTAATATTAATATTGATGATTTTTCATTATAGTTGTAACTTATACTATTTGGTTTACCTTAACGGTTGGGTTAGGTGACATCACGACTTGGTGGAATTTTGGGTCGTGACACGAAATTTTACCAAATGTCGTGATGGCACATAACCCGCTCGCAAGGCAAGTCAACACTCAACAGCAACAAAAGCTTCCAATTATTAAGCCTTTATTATTTCATGATATAAATAGCAATGCGGAATAAATCTCAATTCAAGATCATAAATACATAATCAATGTTAAGGTATAAACACGACCACAATTGCCTAACAATGCCCAAAACTCGGTGTCACTACATCACGAGCATCTAATAAGAGTAACAAGTTTCAACTGAATTAACATCTGTCCGGAAAAGAAATACATAAATAGAAAAATAGCTCACCACGAAGTCTACAATAACACACTCCTACTCAGCTCAATGGTACCGCAAATACCAGTCTCAGAACCTGCACAAAATATGTAGAAGTATAGTATGAGTACAAAACCATGGTACTTAATAAGTATTAAGTCTAACCTTGAAGATGTAGTGGCGAGAGGTCGGCATCGACACCTACTAACAGCTCAATAAGCATATATGGAACATGGAATAGGGCATGATATCATCAAATGAGTCTGCCAATAGAAACTCAGTAAAAACTGAAATTTAGACATGCTTTTCAAACAAGGATATAGAATACAATATCAATTATCTTAGTTCCTTCAATATCATGATACGAGTCAATCAACGTTCACACATAATATAAGAGCCATTGGATGAGTATAAGCGACAAATACATGCTCAACCAATGATGATGGCACAATATCAATTAACTCCATTTTTCGTAATCACAAAATGAGTCAATCAATAGTCATATGCATACAAATATATAAATAGGAGAACAAGGCTCAAATACATAAAACGATCGGCTGGGTTGTTACAGAACTAGCTGAAAACTCCATATTGGGACATTGGTAGATCTTCAATGCCCGCACATGAACTCCACAACAACTTAAATCCATGTCTACACATAGGGTGCAAAAGTATAGTATGCGTACACCAACGTAAAATAAATAAGCATTATCGATCATCCCTAACAAGGAAGTGGAAAGGATTGATATCGGAAGATACTCACTTCATAAACCTGTGCATTTATCATATGATGTAAAAGAAGAATCTATGTTAAATTTTATTAATTTTGGCCAAGATCATGTTTTAGAGCTCAAGTCCAAACATATGGACTTATTTTCAAGAAGCGCAAGAAGTCCAAGAAGCTCAAGATTGATTTCAGGAAGACAAGATTCTTTCCTTCTTAAAATAGGATTTATTTTATTCCTTTTAGAATAAGGATTTTCCTTTTTGTAGGATTCTAGTTTCTTTTCCTTGTAGAATAGGGATTTTACTTTTCTTGTCTTTAGCTATTTTATTTCCTTATTAGAATAGGAATTGTAGTCATCAAAGAAGAGACTCTAGGCCTATATAAAAGGTTCTCTTGCCTTGTAGAAAAGAATTCCTTCAGGCTTGCCCTAGTTTTACAATAAAGTAGTTTTCTCTATTTTGTCGTCTTTATCCTTATTTTTGGTTCCAAGCAAGGTGATAATAATCTTTATCTTGTTTTCAATTGCGCGTGGTGTTTATTTATCACGTTAATTGATTTCAAGTGGTGATGTTAGGAACTTGTTTAGTTCTTGATCTTTCAAGAACACATTTCTTGATCTAAATTTATTCTTTTTGATATCATAGCCATAGGTTTCATTGAACTGGTGAAACATCAATATCTACTTATTTTGAACAAGTAAATAGTCTTTCTTATAGTTCAGATCGTCATTTTTCACCTCATTTTTGAATCAACAGATTTTGAGTCCTAAAACTTGAGATACGTTGTTTCTTGAAATTGGCCCACAAATCACGTTTTTGTTTCAAGATCTTGATCCTGGTCGGTTGATTCTTTGTTAACTCGAAGAATCACATCAATTTGGTATCAGAGCTATAATCCATAGGTCCCCAGGTTAATGAATTTATCACATCAATTTGGTATCAGAGCTATAACCTACAGTTCCAAAGACTGAGAAATCATGTCTAATATTCTACCAAGAGAAAAATTCTTGGTTCAAGAAGATGAAGAAACAAGACAACATGAATCTCTTTTACGCACTTGATGTACCTCCTATGGAAAAGTTTGTTCATTGATTATTAATCGTGGGAGTCATATAAATATCGTTTATGAAGAGATGGTCACTAAACTCGGCTTGTCAACCAAACTTCATCCATATCCTTATAGCATCGAAGTTCAAGATAGTGATGGTTTAGAGGTAACTCGTCAATGCCTAATATCTTTTTCTATTGGTAAGATCTATAAAGACCATATTTGGTGTGACGTAGTGAAGATGGATGCTTGTCACTTATTACTTGGAAGACCATGGGTGTATGATAGGTGTGCTAAATATGATGAAGACCTTAACACCTATCTTTTACAAAGGATGAATGTAAGATTATTTTAGTATCGTTGAATTCCGAAGAAATTGCTAAAAATCTAAAGCTCAATGATGATTCTTTTCTGACCAAATTACAAAAAAAATGGTCCAATCAATAGAGAAAAGTCTTTGAAGTCCAATCAAGGAGGAGGAACATGAACTGGATCTACAAGTTGAGGATTTACCTCCGAAATTTGAAGATGATTCGTTAGAGCATCCTATATGTGATCTTAACTTTCCCATAAATAGAGATGCTCAACATACTATTAATTTGATTGCTAATTCCATCCTTCCAAACGAGGCAGCATGTTGCATTAATCCAAAAGTCCATGAAAGTTTACAACCACAAGAGGAAGGGTTGCTTAAAAGGAGTCTATAATGGAGGATTTAAGTTCAGATTTTGTTCCAGCTTTTTTAGTGCCTCCAAAGAATGAATATTTTCAAGAATATGTAGGAACAAGAAATCTTAACACAAATTCTATCAATGGTTATGATCTAGTTAAATATGAGAGTGTGGTTGCTGATGAATTCTCAAGAAGATATACTTCAATCTCCAAGCCTCATCCAAAGGTACTTGAATTTTATTCTTCTAAGGGTTTTTGTGGTACTAAATCAACTTTTTTGGGCATATCCCATAAGTACCACATTGACATGGGGAAGTTCAGAATTCTTGAAGATCAAAAGAAAATAACTTGTGGCTATGGGTTAGTGTTTAAAAATCGATTTAAGAGGATTCATTGCAGAAATATTAGTAAAAAGATACGATTGAGAAAATGGGATTTAGTTCGGCCACATGCTATGCTTTGTTACAATACGATGAAGCTCTTCGACAAGTTAGAAAAATAGAACTTAGAGCCTGGTGAATATGAGTTCAACCAAATCATGGAAGTTTCCAATCTTGTGCCATTTGTGGAGCCTTTAGCCTCAAGGACGAGTCTTTCTCAAGTAGGGGAGAATGATGTAAAAGAAGAATCTATGTTAAATTTTGTTAATTTTGGCCAAGATCATGTTTTAGAGCTCAAGTCCAAACATATGGATTTATTTTCAAGAAGCGCAAGAAGTCCAAGAAGCTCAAGATTGATTTCAGGAAGCCAAGATTCTTTCCTTCTTAAATTAGGATTTATTTTATTCCTTTTAGAATACGGACTTTCCTTTTAGTAGGATTCTAGTTTCTTTTCCTTGTAGAATATAGATTTTACTTTTCTTGTCTTTAGTTATTTTATTTCCTTATTAGAATAGGAATTGTAGTCATCAAAGAAGAGATTCTAGGCCTATATAAAGGGTTCTCTTGCCTTGTAGAAAAGAATTCCTTGAGGCTTGCCCTAGTTTTACAATAAAGTGCTTTTCTCTATTTTGTCGTCTTTATTCTTATTTTTGGTTCCAAGCAAGGTGGTAATAATCTTTATCTTATTTTCAATTGCGTGTGGTATTTTTGTATCACGTTAATTGATTCCAAGTGGTGACGTTAGGAACTTGTTTAGTTCTTGATCTTTCAAGAACATATTTCTTGACCTAAATTCGTTCTTTTGATATCATAGAACCATAACTTTCATTGAATTGATGCAGTATCAATATTTACTTGTTTTGAACAAGTAAATAGTCTTTCTTATAGTTCAGATCGTCATCTTTCACCTCGTTTTTGAATCATCAAATTTCGAGTCCTAAAACTTGAGATACGTTATGCACAGAAAGGCACAGAAATAATATAATCACTTTATACACCGTCAAGTATATAATGTTATGAACAAATAGAGTATGTGACATGATGTATCATATCTCAACTATGCAAGTCCAATGCACGTATCGAATACCCTAAATAAAATGTAACTCAATATTTATATGAATTGCAACTACTGGAGCCTCTAAATGTCTATGCATGATGAAGACTCAAATATTACATCAAACTGACACTCTCGAAGTGTCAAATCAAACTTGCGCACAGACTACCGGTGGTTCAATGTTACATTGAATCATGAGGGATGGATCCATATCCACACGCAATATTATAAATATACGAACAACTTACGGTGATAAATCACACCACCAATTCACATACATATTAAAACCTGTATGGAAAACTCGATGTGCTAAGTGCATGCCCAATTCACATGCATACCATAAACCACATAGAATCAACATGCCATAACCATAAAAAGGTATGAATCACATATACAAATGAGAATGCATTTATTTGGTACATGTCCTATATGTAATCCGACATATTTATCAACTATAATATTAAATTAGTATGTGAAGGATATCTGTAACATTGTACGAGCATGGGAGATATGCTTAAGTAGTCATGTAACAAGTAGAACATAAAAAAAATACATGGCATGTAAAAAGTACCCCAAGATAGAAACCTCGATATTCAAAATACAAGGCATTGGCCTCAACTGCAGCTGAAGTTACTTGGATAACTTATATTCTTAGAGATATTGGTTTGTACTTAAAGAGAGATGTAGTGTTGTTCTGTGACAATCTCAGTGAATTGTACATAACAGTAAATCCAGTCTTACATGATACAACAAAACATGTAGATATGGATTATGAATTCTATAAGAGAGAAGGTAGCTAATGGACAACTTGTCACACACTTTGTTTGATCAAAGGATCAGATGGCTGAGATTCATACCTAGGCACTGTCTAAGGAACACTTTGCAGTTTTCTGAAGAAAGCTAGGAGTGGATGTTCCTTCCTACACTAGCCTGAGAGGAAGTGTTGAAGATACTAATAAGGATCATAGATAGAGGTCGATAGTGATCGAGTCTCTTCAATTACTTATAGTAGTCACTCTAGGATTCTTCACTTATATGTATTTGATAGGCTATATGTACATTGTTATGTTTTGATAATCTAACAAATTTAATGACAAGAACCAGATAAGGAACCTGATACACATTCTCAAGTATGTGGAAACAACAAGACTCAAGCTGGAGATGTAAATCAACTCTTCAAACGACAAAGAAACAACAAGGGGAACAGATGGATCTACAGTTGTAAAGTTGCTGCCTACACACGCAACAGT
This sequence comes from Nicotiana otophora, assembly GCA_000715115.1. NCBI lineage: Eukaryota > Viridiplantae > Streptophyta > Magnoliopsida > Solanales > Solanaceae > Nicotiana > Nicotiana otophora. The sequence goes on along the minus strand of AWOL01S0042541.1, from coordinate 36,860 downwards.
GCAAAAACAGTGCATCAGTCAACTTTATGGGGAATGCCATTTACCTAACTTACTTACGTCATTCAAGTGATGTCACAAATGAGTTATTTACATCAAGCAAAGGTAAAACAAAACACTTGCACATTCAAATCAATCAAACACTCTCTCAAGTCTATGTCAATGTTGCAAGTGATTCTCAAGGGCATCAAGAACAAAGAATAACATAACGAAGGACCAGTTTTACATATTGAGTCATTACATGTACCTAGTTGTGTTGCAACTTTGTTAAAGTTCTTTACTTGTAATTCCTACTTAGCTTAGTTAGAAGCATTGTGTAGGAAACCTTTGTAAATCATAAACCCTTGTGTTTGTGTCTTGACTAGAGTTAGTCGAGTTGTAAGTCTTTGTAATAGAGTTATTACAAAGTAGCTTTCAATAGAGTTGTTACAAGTTAGTGAGGGATTAAGAGGTTAATTCCTAGGTTACAATATGCTGTAATCTAAAGTTTGCTCAATAGTAAAGTTGAAATCCTACAAGGGTAGGTCGTGGTTTTTAATCCCGTGAGCTGGGAGTTTTCCACGTAAAACTTCCTTGTGTCATTTACTTAATGCAGTGTGCGTGTGTTCTGTGGGAACTAATAGAGAACCTGGTTCTCTATATAGTTTGATGAACCCTTAAATTCTATCAATTGGTATCAGAGCGGGTTCTTTCTATTAAGCTAACACCTAGAAAGGATCCCCATGGCTGCTCCACCAAACTTTGAAGAAGGTCAATCTACCTACAGACCACCGAGGTTGAACGGCCAATTCTATGGATGGTGGAAGACAAGGATTCATGATTTCATAATGGCTGAAGACTCAGGGCTCTGGGACGTCATCTGCGATGAACCCTTCGTCCCTACAAAAGCCAGTGGTGACCCAGCAGTAATAGTCCCCAAAATAAGAAAAGAATTCAACGATAGTGATCGCAAAGCCATAAAGAAGAACTTTCAAGCAAAGAAAATTCTTGTCTGTGGTATTGGTCTTGATGAATACAACAGGATTTCAGCATGCCAATCTACCAAGGAGATCTGGGAAGCTCTCCAAATAGCTCATGAAGGGACAACCCAAGTTCAGTAATCAAAGATTGACATGCTTACCACAGAATACGAGTTTTTCAAGCTGAAAGACGATGAATCCATCTAGGACATGCATACTCGGTTCACCTCCATCATCAATGAGCTCCATTCTCTGGGAGAAATTATTCTAAGGAATAAACTAGTCAGGAAAATACTTAGTGTATTACCCAGTTCCTGGGAAAGCAAAGTAAATGCTATCATAGAGGCAATTGATCTATAGAAGATGACCATCGATGAGCTCGTTGGAAATATGAAGACGTACGAAATGAAGAAGAAGGATAATGAGAGAAGAGAGCCCAAAAGTGAGAAGAACCTTGTCCTCAAGACAGAAAACAATGAATCAAGTAGTGAGGATGCTGATATAGCTTACTTGACAAAGAGATTTCAGAAAATTGTTCACAGAAATGAAGGTATTCCAAATCGGGGCAGCTCCAGCAAGCCAAGAGGCTATGACTTATGTCATAAGTGTGGGAAGTCAGGGCACTTCATCAAAGATTATCCTCTCCTCAAGCAAGATCAGTACAAACACAACTTAGACAAAGCAGCTAAGAGGAACCAGGTTCCTAACAAATGATTCAAAAGAAAAGATGTTGCCGACAACGTTGTGAAATAAGCTCTTGCTGCATGGGGAGACTCCTCCAGTGAATCTGGCGAAGATGATGACAAAGGTGACAACTCCATGATGGCAGTAGAAAGTGAAGCAACTGAATATGACTCTATCTTTGCCCTGATGGCACAATCTGATGATGATGAAAATGATGACGATGAGGTAAACTTTCTCGATGTTCAAAGAAATCTGAAGTCTTACTCTCCAAAAAAACTTATGTCCTTGGAAAATGTTTTAATTGATGCTTACCATAATCTTATAAATGATAAAAATGCCTTAACTATGGAACTAGAAGAAGTAGGACATGAGAGAGATGATCTAGTAGTAGTTGTGGTTGACTTAAAAGAAACTATTGAGAGTTTGAAAAGGAGAAAGATGCCCTAACTGAAATAATTGCAAACATAGAACATGAGAGAGATAACCTAATGATTGTTGCGATTGATCTAAAAGAGACTATCGAGAGTATCAAAAAGAATAAAGAAGCCTTGGCTGAGAAAGTAGCTAAGGTAGAGCATGAGAGATATGACCTATTAGTGGTAGTAGTAAACCTAAAGGAAACAATTGATGAGAAAAAACGTGAAGGAAGTCATGAGAGTACTCGAAAGGGAAAGGAAATTGCAAGTGAGGAATATCTTAGTATTGAAGATGAGTTAAAATCAGTGAAATCTAGTCTGTGCGTTGAGCTTGAGAAAAACAAGCAACTTCAGGAAGATCTAGATAGGGTAAATAGCGATCTAGAAAAATCACTTAAGTGGACCTGGTCCTCTGACGCCATCACTGCCTTGTACAAAAACAATGGGGGAAACAAGCAAGGGATAGGGTTCCAAAAGGAAAAGACTCCTTACAACCCTCATAGCTAGTATGTTACTTACCTGATAACTGGCTTTGCACTAACAGAGTTTATATAAGGCCACATTTCAGTCTCAACAGAGAAACAAAGTTTTTGCAAAAAAAAAGGTAACTACTGCTAAAGAACCTGGTCCTTTATATAAAACTCGTGTGATGCCTGCTTGGACCAAGAAGGCCCTGATTCATCCCTTTTCTCATTACAAAGGACCCAAACTTGTTTGGGTTCCTAAGTCTAACCCTTGATTTCCTTGTGCAGGGAGCAGTGAAAGGGAGCAGCCAACAATGATACATGGATAGTGGTTGCTTAAAGCACATGACTGGAAGTACAAATGATTTCCTTTTACTCAAAGCCCTACAAGGAGGGAGTGTATCCTTTGGAAATGGCAAAAAGGGATACATTCTGGGAGTTGGAAGAATTGGAAAGTATCTTTCTCACTCAATTGAAAATGTGTACTACGTGAATGGGTTGAAGTACAGCTTGTTAAGTGTCTCTCAAATTTGTGACAAGGAAAAAAATCTAGAATTTGTGTAAAAACTATGCACAGTCACAAACTTTGTGACTACTGAGGTGGTTTTGATGGACAAAAGATACAAAAACATCTATGTTGCTGACTTTGAATCTCTGCAAAATGGAGATCTTATTTGTCTGATTGCTATAGATGATGATGCTGAACTATGGCATCGAAGTTTGTGTCATGAAAGCTTTATGTTGCTAAAAAGGTTGGTCAAGAAGGACCTGGTTTGCGGCCTGCCCAACTCAAGCTTCAAGGATCACAAGGTGTGCGATGCATATGTAAAAGGAAAGCAATTCAGATCCTCCTTCAAGCCCAAAAAATATCAAAGAATCATTGAAAGATGCTGACTGGATTACGACTATGCAAGATGAGCTTCATTAATTTGAGAGGAACAGTGTATGGCACCTAGTTCCTCGACCTGCTGATAGAACTGGCATAGGAACCATGCGGGTATTTAGAAACAAACTTGATGAGTTTGGAAATACCACAAGAAATAAGGCAAGGTTAGTAGTTCAAGGGTACAATCAAGAAGAAGGAATTGACTATGATAAGATTTTTGTTCCAGTTGCTTGAATGGAGGCCATAAGAATCCTTATTGCATTTGCATCTCGTATGGAATTTAAATTGTTTCAAATGGATGTCAAAAGTGTATTTCTGAAAGAAGAAGTTTTCGTCAAGCAACCAACTGGTTTCGAGTGCCATGAGCATCCCGAGCACGTGTTTAAACTTGATAAGGCATTATATGGACGGAAGCAGGCTCCTCGTGCATCGTATGAAAGGCTGTCCAAGTTTCTTCTAAAAAATGGCTTTACAAGAGGTAAAATTGACAACACTCTATTTCTGAAGAAATGGGGGAGAAACCTGCTCATTGTGCAAGTTTATGTTGATGACATTATTTTCGGAGCAACAGTCGACTCTTTGTGTGAGAAATTTGCAAAACTCATGGGAAGTGAGTTTGAAATGAGCATGATGGGGGAATTGAATTTCTTCTTGGGTTTACAAGTGAAACAATCTCAAAAGGGGACTTTGATAAGTCAGCAGAAGTACATCAAGGAGCTGCTGAAGAGATTTGACATGGAAATATCAAAAAACATTGACACTCACATTGCCACAGCCACTCATCTAGACATGGATGAATCTGGTTCCCCTGTGAATCAGACCATGTACAGAGGTATCATAGGGTCACTCCTGTATCTCACAGCAAGCAGACTAGATATTGTCTTCAGCGTGGGACTTTGTGCCAGGTTTCAGTCTAATCCAAAGGAATCTCATCTGAAGGATGCCAAGTAGATATCTCAAAGGAACGCAGGACCTGGTTCTCTACTATCCCTCAGGAGATAACTTTGACTTGATAGGGCATGTTGATGCTGGTTATCTGGTGGATAAGAAAAGCACTTCTGGTATGGCACATTTTCTAGGTTCATGTCTAATCTCGTGAGGCACAAGAAAATAAAACTCAGTGGCCCTTTCAACTGATGAAGCTGAGTATGTGGTAGCTGCCTCTTGCTGTGCTCAACTGCTGTAGATCAAGCAACAACTAGAAGCTTTCGATACAATGTTGAGAAATGGCTCATTTGCATGAAGTTTTGCAGCACAGAAGATCAAATTGCAGATATCTTCACGAAAGCACTGAGCAGAGAGCACTTTGAAAAGAATCGCTTGGAACTAGGGTTGATGAAGTCTAGCTAGGGACATGGTCCCTCGATGATTGGCTATGAAATAAATGTACAAGTAAAATAGCTAAAAAGTGTTTTTTGGCACAGTCTAACTCACCTCTATACCATTACATGTAGACACGCATGACGATTACAGAGCAGACAAGTAGCTAATGCATTGCATGTTGGTCAAAGGATAAGGCTTACATTTTCAAACTCTATCAGGGAACCTGATTCCTTTGACACAAGTTAGTAGTTCCTTTGTACTCTCATGCATAATTTTTTAAATGGCTGAAACAATGCCACATCATTATATTGTCAGTTTGTTTTGCTTCTTGAATCAAAGCATCTCACCCTTTATGAAGCGACCAGACTACCCAAAATTGATACCCAACCGGTCTTTAACTCCTCTCAAATAATCCATTCACAGTCACTTTCAGAATTGTTCATATCATGAATCCAAAATTTTCCTTTTTCCTTCTTCAAACTCTTTTCTTCAACTAACTACACTTCACCATGTCTGACAATCAGGAAACACAAAATGTTCCAAGCATTGTCTCCACTGTGTCCTCATTTGTTGAAACACCAATGATAGAGCCCGCAATCCCTGTTCCGATTAGTCCAAACTCTAAGCTAGAGTCACAACCATCCTCTGCTTCCTCTCCAACCCAGTCGAGTTTTGGTTCTCATCGGAGTCGCAAAATATCGACTCCCAGGAAAGTTATGGTTGTGACCTCTACTTCTGCCTCATCGAAAAAGATGGTTGACGAAGACGCAGTGGATGGAGAAGAAAATCAAGAAATTTCTAGTCTACCAGTGGAAGAAAGTTCTGCTAAAGATCAAGGTGTGGGTCATACTAGTGATGAATCGACAATGGCAACCCCGGGCTTGGATCCTACAGGTAATGATCCTCTTATGCCTTCTGAAGTTATTTTAGAGTTACAAGAACATGAAGCTATAGAAAATATGCTTTCAATCGCTGCTGAGGCAAGTCTGATTGGGGGTTATGAGGGTTTGTCTGAGTTTCAGAGGGAAGATAATGGTACAGAGGCGAAGGAAGGGAGATAGTGCTTGTCAAAAATCTGGCACTAGACAGTACTACTAGGGAACTTCCTGAGAGACTTGATCCATCCACACAAGAGGAGCACTATGCTCCTACTTGGGATGAAACTCCATGTTCTTCTAAAGAACCCCAGGTTAGTACTGATCCCGCTCCCTCTCCTCATTTTTATGTTGAGCCATTGGACATTGTTCCTCCAGAGATGTGATCTCTATCTGAGGAGGAAAATGAAAGGAATGAAGATGACTATGATAATGTGGCTCTTGTGAGCTTCATCGGGGCTAGGAGTAGTCAGGAAACTCCCCAAGAGTCAACTTCTAAGAGACCTATCACTAGGTTGCAGAAGAAGGAATAATTTGAGGCAGTTTTAAGGAAAAGCAAAAAGGAAAAGAAAAAGAGGAGATTGGTGAAAGATGGAAAGGTTGTAAATGATAAGGTAGTGCCTCCTGCACTAGTCGTTGATGTTGATGATGAGGTAGAAGAGGAACCTGGTACCTTGGTTCGTAAGTCCTCAAAGAAACTTACTATTCCAAATTCCAAAAGGGAGTCATCGGTTGAGGATGAAAAATCTTGTGAAAAGGTAGTTGAGGAATCTGGGGAACAAGTGACAGAAGAATCGGTTGAAAAAGTGTCTGCGAAAAGGGTGTTTTGGAAATCTGCTGAGAAAGGAAAGAGTGCTTGCACATCAGTAAAAAGGAAGGGTGATGCTAGTGAGGAACCTAGTTACTACAAAAAGACCAAGGTTGATGATACCCAGGATGCTGGCAAGGAAATATTGAAAAATCAAAAGGTGTTGTGGGGCCGTACATTTGCCCCTGATATTCTAGATATGGTTGGCATGCGCCAATTGGTGGAAATCTGTGAATTCCAACAGTGGACACACCTGTTCACGAGTGACAGTCCCATAGTTTTTGAGGATGAAGTGCGCAGTTTTATGCCAACCTCTTTACAGTTGAGGATGATCATATTTGTATGATGGTGAATGGTGTTGATTTTGTGATGGACTCTATTGTGATGGGAACTATTTTGGGAGTGCCCGCTGAGGGTTTGTCTTCTGTTCAGGGCACCTGCTCTTCGAACTTTAGAAATGCTATCTTGAAGGATAAGGCAGTTCAGCAAGGGGAACGGGTACACAAGAAGGCCCTCCTTCCAGTGTACTAACTGTTGTTTGAATTGGGGAACAAAGTTTTGCTCCCTCGTGCCGAAAGAAGATTCATTACATCTCGAGCAGACCTAGTTCTCATGGAAGCACTGGATGTATTCACATCTATCAACCTGTCTGGCATCATGATAGAAAACATGCAGAAGGTGGCAAAGTTCAAGGATGGTAATCATGGGCTGCCTTACGGGTTCCTCCTCACTAAGGTTTTTGAGTTCTTCAAAGTCCCTTTGGGAAAAGCTAAAGTGGGTACTCATAAGCAATCCTTCTCCAAGACCACCCTCGAGGAATGTGAGTGCATTGATAGGGCTGGAGGAGTTGGCAACACTTCTACTATCTCCAGTTGATCAACGCCCAAAACAGTGCCACTTATGAGATAAGGAAGCTGAAAGCAAGGAATGCCATTCTTGAGGGTCAGCTAAGTAAGCTTCAGGAGGCACCTGGTTCCCACAGCTCTCACAACACAGAGGTTGCCCTTCTGACCAATGATAATGCCGATCTCAAGAAACATGTTGAGGACCTGAAGGAAAAACTGCTCAATGAGCAGATGTAAGCAAACGCTCGAATGGACATCGTCCTCAAAACCATTGCCTCTTCCTCTAAGCCTTCCCCTTCCAGTGCTCCCTAGAACATTTATTCCCTTTCCAGTATCAAATCCTAGTATTTGTCCTTTGTTTTAGTTCTACTGATGTTTATGACTGGTACTTCTGTTTTTGCTGTTTTTATTTTGTGGATGTGTTGGTAACAATAGAACTGCTCCCTGCTTAATTTCCAAAAATTAATAGAAGTTTCATCCTTTTGCTGTGTATGTCTTGCTCTTTTGCTATGTGTTTAGTCATGATTGTGTGCACACATGTGGCATGCGTTAACCAAGCTAGACTTCTTTTTGCTTATTGCTTGCTACTGATCTTTTTATGATGCCAAAAAGGGGGAAATAATTGAGGGGGAACAAGCTGGGGAACAGATTCTGGAGGATTACTGGTTATGTGTATGTGCTGGGGAACAGATTCATGGGGAATATAGGAATACAGGATATATGTGTATATCATTCTGGTACTTAGGGGGAACTTCAATTATAACTTTGTCATAATCAAAAAAAGGGGAAATTGATAGGCTATATGTACATTCTTATGTTTTGATGATCTAACAAAATTAATGACAAGAACCAGATTAAGAACCTGATACACATTCTCAAGTATGTGGAAATAACAAGACTCAAGCTGGAGATGTAAATCAACTCTTCAGATGACAAAGAAACAACAAGGGGAACAGATAGACATCAGTTCCCCTGGTGACCGCACCCAGTCAACTCCCTACAGCTGTAAAGTTGCTGCCTGCACACGCAACAGTGCAAAAACAGTACATCAGTCAACTTTATGGGCTATGCCCTTTACCTAACTTGCTTACATCATTCAAGTGATGTCACAAATTAGTTATTTACATCAAGCAAAGGTAAAACAAAACACTTGCACATTCAAGAATCAATCAAGCACTCTCTCAAGCCTATGTCAATCTTGCAAGTGATTCTCAAGGGCATTAAGAACAAAGAACAACATAACGAATGACCAGTTTTATGTATTGAGTCATTACATGTCCCTAGGTCTGTTTCACCTTTGTTATAGTTCTTTTCTTGTAATTCCTACTTAGCTTAGTTAGAAACATTGTGTAGGAAATCTTTGTAAATCATAAACCCTTGTGTTTGTGTCTTGACTAGAGTTAGTCGAGTTGTAAGTCTTTATAATAGAGTTATTACAAAGTAGCTTGTAATAGAGTTGTTACAAGTTAGTGAGGGATAAAGAGGTTAATTCCTAGGTTATAATAGGTTGTAATCTAAAGTTTACTCAGTAGTGAAGTTGAAATCCTACAAGGGTAGGCCATGATTTTTAATCCTGTGAGCTGGGAGTTTTCCACATAAAACCTCCTTGTGTCATTTACTTACTGCAGTGTGCGTGTGTTCTGTAGGAACTAATAGATAACCTGGTTCTCTATATAGTTTGGTGGACCCTTAAATTCTATCAGTATTGTAATCTAGATAGGACTCCTCAATGTATAGGACTCCTCATATGTAACCTGTGTAAATCGGCACACATGTGTGTAGATGAATGAACCAAGCATCATTCTTTTACTTTGTTTTACTGCGTTTTTCTGCAATTTTCAATATGTATAATCATCATCTCACCTTTTAGTAGTTGGTCGACGATGCATATTGAGAATGTTTGCATGCATTCCCTCTCCCTTTTCCTCTTGATTATGTTTATGCATATTTAGTGCCCAGTATCAGCATTGTTAGTAGATTTCACCTCACTTCCATACAGTGGTGAGATGTTCACCATTCATCTGCGGCGGCTATGCATATTTTATTTTACGGTTTCTTCTATGTTTCCAAACTGTCTTCCACTTGGTACTCGTAAAATACTATGAAAATTGGTTTATGGGATTAAGAACTATGGTGAAATGCTTACTCCGTACTTGGGTTGAAATAGTGTATTATGGTCGAGATTACGTAATTGTTTACTCTTTATTATGGATCATGTTAGTTATGGATCTGTTGTTTATTGACTTAGGACATTAGCAGTAAGGATTCGCTCGGCTAGGATGGTATCCAAGTGCCGGTTGTTGGGTCCAAACGCACATGCAAGTATACGCGATCAAAAAGTAATAAAGTGATAAGAAAGTATCGTTCCGACGAGGATTTATGATCAGCTAATGTACAACCTAAGCTATTTATGAATTTAATGCTCAATCGAGTGTTAAGAAGATGATTGTGATTTTTGTAACTAAATTACTATGAACTAATAAACAAGCAAGAAAATAAGATCACAAATAGATCAAACAAACACTTAAAAAGAATTCAATGAGATAGGGATATTCCAGGATTATGGGATTAACGTCTCTCCTATTGCGTTTTTCGGGTTGATGTAATCACTTGACTTATCTAATTTATTGATTAGCAGGGTTTATTATGCTCATGAAGTTCTTTCGATGCTTCACTCGCCTATTCAAGCCAACCTAAGACTATATGTCAATAGAATCAAACTTGACAAGAACTCATGTATATTTCCTTCAAAAATAACCAAGTAAGGCAACTAGAATATGTCTATCCTAATCACAAATCTATTCTCCGATGTCCGGATTCAAGAACTTACTCTATTCAATCATATATGCAATTTATAGCTCCCACGTTCGAGTTCAACTATAAATTCGTATATAGTGGTCTATTGTTAGCTACGCAATAGAATAATTAAGTGCAAGATTGAATAAATAAATTACTATGATAAAGTCAAGCAACACAATCAACCATCAAGTTACAATAGTCAAGAACGACCCACAACCCCAGAATAATGAGGTTCTTAGCCACTCATGTTCAAAACAATAATCAAAATATTGTTTTCAAACATAAAAGCTATGAATACTAGATGAAGGATGGAAGAATTAATGAATTATGTGCTCCTGAGTGTTCCATGCTTGTGTTTCTCTCTCAAAGTGGCGTCTCCCCCTCCAAAATAGGGTTAGACTTGCTTTTATATGAGTTGGGGAATCTTGGAGTCGAAATAACCAAGTCCTAGGTGAAATAGGACAAGTCCCCATCACCAGCGCCCAGGGTAGCGTGGGGCGCTAGCCCTGGCGCTGGAAATTTTGTGCTTCTGGAAACTGCACCACATGTAGCGCCCCACGCCACCTGAGCTACTTTGTGGCTTTTTCTCGTTTCTTTCCCCTTTCGCTTCAATTAACGCACCTTTATCCCAAATTGCCTTCGGATGATTCCTACACATATGTCACGATCCAAAATCTCACCTGTCGTGATGGCGCCTATCTCAATACTAGGCAAGCCAACAATCTCTCAATAAACTCCAAAATTTTTTATGTTTAAAAACAAAATGATTAAATTCAGCAGAAGAAAATTCACAAATACATATATAAACACTCCCAAATCCCGGTGTCACTGAGTACATGAGCATCTAATATGAATACAAGTCTGGAAATACGGTCCATAATAGTCTGAGACTAAATGCAGTAAATAAGAAGGTAAGGAAAGAGAGGCAAGGTCTGCGAAATACGGCAACTACCTCAGAATCTCTAGAAAAATCAGATGTGCGAAGGAATCAACACCCACTATGTCCAGGAACACCTGGATCTGCACACGAAGTGCAGGGTGTAGTATGAGTACAACCAACTCAGAAAGTAACAATAATAAATAAGGACCTGAAGATAGTGGCGAGCTACACAGCTACAGTTTATTTTCAGTAATTCCAGCAGAGATTAGACATGATTTCAAATCCAGCAGTTTAAGTCAAATAAGTTTTATACAGTTCAAGTTCTTGAAATTCGAATATAAAATCTTTCAGAAAATTTCACAACAATGTCAGATAGCAACTAAGTGCAACAACAAATGAAAACAAGTACACCTTCTCAGGGCAACAGTCACTCGACTCGTCACAATAGCTCAACCACTCGGCTCCCATCCCTCAGCACTCACACTCAATGGGCATCCGCGCTCACTAGGGGTGTACAGACTCTGGAGGGGCTCCTACAGCCCAAGCGCTATAATCTGCATGGATAACTCACGTACCATAGTATAAATATCTAGATCCGCACAGACAACTCACGTGCTGCACAGACAACTCACGTGTTATAATATAATATAAGGGTCTGCACGGACAACTCATGTGCTATAGTATAATATCTCGCAATCAGGCCCTCGGCCTCGCTCAATCATAAATCTCTCCAGTCTCTCGGGCTCTCAACAATCATGAAATCAGCCCAAACAACAATGATATGATGCATCAATAATGAACAATAGAGAATGGAATAAACTAATCAAGTAAACTGTGACTTAGTACAAATCAACAATTAACCAGACATTTCAACATATACACGACCACTATGAGTCCCAACAGTACCGACATATAGCCTAAACATAGTTTCTAACATGACTTACAGTCAAATTTCCACAACACATAGAGAGCAAAAAGCTAACAACAAGTTATTCAACTTTACAGTTTTCACGGGACGGACCAAGTCACAATCCCCTCAGTGCACGCCCACACGCCCGTCACCTAGCATGTGCGTCACCTCCAAAGTAATCACATGATACCAAAATCCGAGGTTTCATACCCTCAGGACCAAATTTATAACTGTTACTTACCTCAAACCGTGAAATTCTTATTCCGCTAAGCCTTTGCCTCATGAATTGGCCTCCAAACGCCTCGAATCTAGCCACAAATAATTTGATTCAGTCAATAGAATTTATTGGAATTAATTCCATAAGAAAATACAAGTTTTTCATAAAACTCCAAAATTTATCTCACAAATCGCCCATGGGGCCCACGTCTCGGAATCCAGTGAAAGTTATAAAATATGAACGCTCGTTCAACCACGAGTCTAACCATACCAAAATTATTAAATTCCGATAAAACTTCTACCCTCAAATCCTCAAATTAATCTAAGAGGGTTTTCAAACTTTTCCAACTTAATTCACTAATTAAATGATAAAAACAACCATGGATTCGAGTAATTTAGCCAATATTGAGTTAAGAATACTTACCCCGTTGTTTCCTCTGCAAATCTTCCAAAAATTGCCACTTCTCGAACTCCAATCCGTCAAAAATGGAAAATGGGACGAAGTCCCATTTTCAAAACTTAAACTCACTGCCCAGTCATTTGCTCTACGCGATCGCGAACATTCACACGCTGTCGCGAAGCACAATCTTTCCACTGCACAAATTAACTCTACGCGATCGCGATGCACAACTTCACAAACCTACGCGATCGCGGACTGGTCCACACGATCGCGAAGCACAAAACACGTGACTTCTATTTCCGCTCCACTTACTCTACGCGAACGCGACCTTCTTCACGTGTTCACGAGTCACAAAATCCCAGAGCTACGCGATCCCATCCCCCTTTATCCGATCGTGAAACACAAAACTCAGTAGCCCCCAATTAACCATACGCGATTGCGGATATCCCCACGTGATCGCATAGAACAAAAATTACCTGCCCAACTAAGCCTACGCGATCGCGTCCCAATCTTCGCGATCGCGAAGAAGGTTTGAAACACCAGAAATCAGCAGCTACCAGCAGTGCAAAAATGAAGGAAAATAATCCGAATACCACCCGAAACACGCCCGATCCCCTCGAGACCTTAACCAAATATACCAACAAGTTCTAAAATATCATACAAACTTAGTCTAGTCTTCAAATCACATCCAACAATGCTAAAACCACGAATCATGCCCCAATTCAAGGTTAATGAACTTTGAACTTTCAAGTTCTATATCTTGTACCGAAATACATCAAATCAATCCGGAATGACTTCACATTTTTCACACAAATCACAAATGACATAACGGAGCTATGAAAATTTTCAGAACTGGATTCCAACCCCGATATCAAAAAGTCAACCCCCCCGGTCAAACTTTTCAAAAATTCAACTTTCGCCATTTCAAGACTAATTCCACTACGGACCTCCAAATAATTTTTCAAACATGCTCCTAAGTCCAAAATTACCATACAGAGCTATTGGAATCATCAAAACTCTATTCCGGGGTCGTTTACACATAAGTCAACATCCGGTCAACTATTTCAACTTAAGCTTCCAACATAAAATTTATTCTTCCAAGCTAACTCTGAAATACCTTAATACCAAAACCGACAATTCACACAAGTCATAATTCCTCGTAGGAAGTTATTCAAGACTTCAAATAGTTGAAAGGAGCGTAAATACTCAAAATGACCGGTCGGGTCGTTCCAATCTCCCCCACTTAAACATACGTTCGTCCTCTAACGTGCCAAGAGTTGTTCCTAAGCCTTTAAATAAATGTTCCTCCTTACCATGCACATACCTGGGGGTGATCCCATGTCACCCTATTCTATATAGGCCTGACAACATAACACAATTGAAAATCATTAATTTAACCTTAGACCAAAACTTGGAGCCCAATTTCTAACACCCAGAATTCTTTCCAAGATCTAAATCTCACACACCGTATAAGTCTGAACAAGCTGTATCAAGCCATAGCCATAACCCCAGATATAATCACATTACATATTAGACAACTCACATGCTCGCGGCACCATTCCCGATCACAATCACAGTAATTACCCCAAACCAACCAAGTACAAGTGTTAAACCTCATATCAAGACAAACCTCGTTCCAAAACCTTCATACACTGCTGATAATAAAAGAAACATGCAGAAGTCTCACGACCCCTTATCAGAGCAACAAATCATGGAGCTCTCTTGCCCCATCCAGAACCATAATCACTTTCTAAGCCGACTTTTAATATTATCCTCCCGAATATACAATAATCAAACATGATGGTACCTATTCTAGGTCCAATGACCTTATATTATTAAACACAACTATCCCACAGACACGCCACATCAATATAACTCAAGCCACAACTGCGCAATCCGTGTACCCAAATATGGGAGATGTCTCAAGGAAGAGAACCGTATTGCAAGCTGAACAAGCACCACCACAACCGCAATGTTAAAACCAACTCCTCAAATTTCATGAAGGGGATAACCGTAGGCGCATATGCAAAATTGTAGAGGAAGGAAATTAATAAATCAGATAAATTATCATAAAAATAAAATTCCCACACACGGCACAGACGACTCACGTGCCAATAATATGAATCGCCTGGCATGGTCACAGGCCTCCAGTCCCAGCATATCATACAGGAGCAATTAAACAAGTACACTTGTATATGATAATGAAATAAGATTCTCATGCTCCTGGACTGGTATAAATAGCACGCCATAGTGTAAGCATGTGCAAAGTCTGCTATCACACTTCAAATCAGCAATTTTTAACGCAGAATTAGTAACTACCCCGTTTATTTAGGGAATCATCTTCTTTGTAACCTCAAGTATAGCCTAGATAGTTCTCAGCAAAGGTACGAATACGGGAAACATTATAACTTTATGCTTAACAGTCAACTCTAGGCGTATTATAGCCTAAGCATTCTTCCGAGTATAAATACTTGCCCCGATGCCCGCACATTGGCTCAAATCTCACATATATGCACACTTATAGTGCGTAGCTATCACAAATAATTAACACAACTAGTGTCTCCACTGAGTTAAAATAAAATACTCACCTCAAACAAGCCACAACCCGAAATAATATACTTCTGAGAACTTCCAGTCTCCAAATTCATCAAACACATGAATCACCGTAGCTGATCCCAACTCCAGCACTAGAATGACTAACACATCTTCCATTCACGATCTTCCCATAAGAAATGCTTTCATAATTCTTCCGTGCCACATAGCAATAATTTGAATATCAGCAGTCTATCAACCAGGTGAGTAATGCAATACCAATGAACATCTGTAAGTCAAACACAATGCGCCTTTTGAAATGCGCACCCTTCTCAGGGATTACCGAGCATTTATAACATTCATCTAATTATCTGAAATTGACCATTCTATCCAAAATTAGTGATCTTCCTTTCAAGAATGAACTGCCACCTTATACATGTAAATCTTAATCCCGCGCCACACACCACATCTATCATGTCATCATATGACAAGCACGAGAATCTCATTATCAACTTTGGGTAACTAGGAAATTACATACCCAGTCATTCAGTAACCTTCATCTTGCTTCCTTCTAGGAGGAATTCATAATACACAACACGTTCCCTACACCGATAGAATATATCCGGTTCAACCCATGATAGAAACCATTAAGAATACTTTGAAATCCGTTTGCACATAACCAAGCCATCAGAACTGAATCCCCCTAACTCGACCAAGCCACGCAGGTCACCAAACCCAAGAATATTGCCACCAAAATTTCTGTAAAGTCTCACAATATCATAATTACCCCATAAATACCACAATTGTAACACTCACTCTGAAAATACCTTATGTGAATTTAAAATTATTCTTATTTCCTTTCTTATACTGAAATATAGAATCCATAGTCATACAAAATTATCGCATGTCCCGACACCTTCAAATGCAAATCTTAGATTTTATCCATACACAAGTCCGGAAACATTCTCAATTACTATATATAATTCTCAAACCCACTAGAATATTCTCGGGAGTCACCCACTTTGCTCAAATCTAAATTGCATCGCCCAAACGGGCCGAAAGGCACAAGCCCCATTAGCACAACAACCCCCAAAGAAGTAACCATGCCTTAACACCACCAATCAAATTCATACTTCGTGCGCACTACGTTCTTCAAAATAACAATTTAATCATTCCTTGATTTCCGTATTTCTATAAGGTGCCATATAACCCGTATTCAGGAATTTCCTTACTCGAGTCATCCTCGATCTCTATCTCTGCAAGTCATAACTGATCCACAAGTATGTTTCCGACCAACTAAAATTTTAACACATAACCATGAAATCGAATTGTCAATAGCAGGCTCCCCCACTTAGCTTTAAGCTGCAATTATATAAACTTAGAACCCGCAAGGATTTGTCTTTCTCAATTATCATGGTCTCGCACTGTTAACCCGCCAAACTTCTCGAAGTCTTTTATTAAGATTTTCATGAACATTCTGAATCACCAGCTACAGTCACACACCCGACCTCTTATCGGGTAGCAAGTAATATTCCTCGCAGAAGCTTCATCAACATCACACCACCACTAACTGCTCACAGGAGATAACTCACCTGTGGAATTCCTTACCGACATCTTCCAACGACGTTGCACTGGGTGCAACGACCACGTAATCAGTAAATTCTCCTAAGCTCATGCTCGCCCACCATTTGTATAAGTCTGCACTTTCCCTTTTGACATCAACTGAAAGTTCAACAATACCTTCCGAACTCAAGTTATATTGCGCCTGAAACGATAATCATATCTTCACATCCCTCTTCATTTCAAACAAACTCATTTCTGCCATATTCAATCTTTCTTCGTACAGTAACCATCACTCCAAATAAAGTCCGTAGGCCAAATAACATTCTATCACGATTCCAAACCATTCTACACTTTCTCAAGGCACGACTATCCTATCACAGAATCCATATGCTAATCTACCACTCTTACTTCGGTTAGACCATCTCATTTAAGCAACTTCTCAACCTCTACTTCTCCTACTTGACCTGCTAGTACTTCAACCGTCGCGAAACACTTCCCGTCATGTCTTCCCTCATAATTTGCTATCCAACTATTGCATCAAATCAAAATGCATATCTGTAGCATATGAACCAATAAATTGTTACCGACCCTAATCCTCTTCGAAGATCATCTTTCTCGAGCCATCAACATTAGAAATACCCATTCGATTCTTAATCGCTGCACACAACTATCTCTGGCAATCGCCCCTCATGCACCATTTCATAACACCCTTCCCCGAAGGCGAAATCCAAGAAGACCGTAACACCAGCAGACCATAATGCGTTCAAACAAGGACGACGACACAGCATCACAATGAAAATTTGACCATGCTCACAAATACCAAGTCTTGTTACTTTAACAGCCAAACTTGGACATCTATAGTCTGACTGCCTTTCCTCCGCTGGAATTAATTGTTGAACCCCTTAATCATGTACTGAGAAATCCTCTCTTCGAGCCATTCACCGCCCCAACACATAACGAGCACCTTACATTACACCAATATTATGCGATAACAACGCATAGATATTATAGCAAGTGTGCACAGTCTCGAAATCATAAAACAAATACAGATACTGAGCTAGAATAAAAGAACATTCAAATCTTCTTAACACATCATACAGTTACATCATACTCATTACAAAGCCATTCCACCACTCATCGAATTACAAATTCCATTCGTAGGAACATTACCGGACATATGAGTCCAAATGTACAGGTTACAACTGAAGCTACCGAGCCTAAGCTGCAGTCTAAACCTAGCCTCAAGTCCTCCAGACTGGCCCATCACCAAAACACATAATACACATCTTGAACCTCCTTCATAGAATCCCAAGCCGGCGATGCACAGCTGATACAGAGTGCTCATATACGCATACGAAATGCGTGGAAGGAATTCAAAGAGTTATGTTTCAAGCTGGATCAATTCCGCACGACATAATACAAGAAAGTGAAATTTTCCTAAGGATTCGATAGCCTCTCGAAGATAAGTACAGACGTCTCTGTACCGATCCACAAGACTCTACTAAACCTGCTCATGACTCGTGAGACCTATGTTACCTAGAGCTCTGATACCAACTTGTCACGACCCAAAATCTCACCTATCATGATGCCGTCTATCTCAATACTAGGCAAGCCGACAATCTCAATAAACTCCCATATCTTTTATGTTTAAAAATAAAATTATTAAATTCAGCGGAAGAAAATTCACAAATACATATATAAACACTCCCAAAACCCGGTGTCACTAAGTACATGAGCATCTAATATGAATACAAGTCTGTAAATACGGTCCATAATAGTCTGAGACTAAATGCAGTAAATAAAAAGGTAGGGAAGGAGAGGCAAGGTCTGCAAAACACGCCAGCTATCTTAGAATCTCCAAAAACATTAGCTGTGCGAAAAACTCAATACGCGCTATGTCCGGGAACACCTGGATCTGCAAACGAAGTGTAGGGTGTAGTATGAGTACAACCAACTCATCAAGTAACAATAATAAATAAGGAACTGATGATAGTGACGAGCTACACAGCTACAGCTAATTTTTAGTAATTCCAGCAAAGATTAGACATGATTTCAAATCCAACAGTTTTAAGTCAAATAAGTTTTATACAGTTCAAGTTCTTGAAATTCGGATATAAAATCTTTCAAAAAATTTCACAACAATGTCAGATAGCAACTAAGTGCAACAACAAATGAAAACAAGTACACCCTCTCAGGGCAACAGTTACTCGACTCGTCACAACAGCTCAACCACTCAGCTCCCATCCCTCAGCACTCACACTCAATGGGTATCCGCGCTCACTGGGGGTGTATAGACTCCGGAGGGGCTCCTACAGCCCAAGCGCTATAATCTGCACGGACAACTCATGTACCATAATATAAATATCTGGATCCGCACGGACAACTCACGTGCTGCACGGACAACTTACGTGCTATAATATAACATAAGGGTCTGCACGGACAACTCACGTGCTTCACGGACAATTCATGTACTATAGTATAATATCTCGCAATCAGGCCATCGGCCTCGCTCAGTTATAAATCTCTCCAGTCTCTCGGGCTCTCAACAATCATGAAATCAACCCAAACAATAATGATATGATGCATCAATAATGAACAATAGAGACTGGGATAAAATAATCAAGTAAACTTTGACTGAGTACAAAACAACAATTAAGCAGATAGTTCAACATATACACGACCAACATATAGCCTAAACATGGTTTCTAACATGACTTACAGTCAAATTTCCACAACACATAGAGAGCACATAGCTAACAACAAGTTATTCAACTTTACAGTTTCCACGGGACTGACCAAGTCACAATCCCCTCAGTGCACGCCCACACGCCCGTCACCTAGCATGTGTGTCACCTCCAAAGTAATCACATGATACCAAAATCCGGGATTTCATACCCTCAGGACCAGATTTATAACTGTTACTTACCTCAAATTATGAAATTCTTATTCCTCTAAGCCTTTGCCTCGTGAATTGGCCTCCAAACGCCTTGAATCTAGCAACAAATAATTCGATTTAGTCAATAAAATTTGTTGGAATTAATTCAATAAGAAAATGCAAGTTTTCCATAAAAATCCAAAAATTAGCTCAAAAATTGCCCGTGGGGCTCACATCTCGGAATCCTGTGAAAGTTACACAATATGAACGCTCGTTCAACCACGAGTCTAACCATACCAAAATTACTAAATTCCGATAAAAATTTGGCCCTCAAATCCTCAAATTTATCCAAGAGGGTTTTCAAACTTTTCCAACTTAATTCACCAGTTAAATGATAAAAACAATCATGGATTCGGGTAATTTAACCAATATTGAGTTAAGAACACTTACCCCGTTGTTTCCTCTAAAATTCTCCCAAAAATCGTCGCTTCCCGAGCTCCAATCCGTCAAAAATGGAAAATGGGATGAAGTCCCATTTTCAGAACTTAAACTCACTGCCTAGTCATTTGCTCTACGTGATCGCGAACATTCACACGCGATCGCGAAGCATAATATTTTCACTGCCCAAATTAACTCTACGCGATCGCGGACTGACCACGTGATCGCGATGCACAACTTCACAGACCTACGTGATCGCGGACTGGTCCACGCGATCGCAAAGCACAAAACGAGTGACTTTTATTTCCGCTCCACTTACTCTACACGAACGCGACCTTCTTCACGCATTCGCGAGTCACAAAATCCCAGAGCTATGCGATCGCATCCCCCTTCACGCGATCGCGAAACACAAAACTCAGCAGCCCCTAATTAACCTTACGCGATCGCGAATATCCCCACGTGATCGCATAGAACAAAACTCCACTGCCCAACTAAGCCTACGCGATCGCGTCCCAATCTTCGTGATCGTGAAGAAAGTTTGAAACACTAGAAATCAGCAGCTATCAGCAGTGCAAAAATGAAGGAAAATAATCCGAATACCATCTAAAACATGCTCGAGCCCCTCGGGACCTCAACCAAATATATCAACAAGTCCTAAAATATCATATGAACTTAGTCGAGTCTTGAAATCACATCTAACAATGCTAATACCACGAATCATGCCCCTATTCAAGATTAATGAACTTTGAACTTTCAAATTCTATATATTGTGGCGAAATACATCAAATCAATCCGGAATGACTTTAAACTTTGCACACAAGGCATAAATGACACAACGGAGCTATGAAAAGTTTTAGAACTGGATTTCGACCCCAATATCAAAAAGTCAACCCCTCGGTCATACTTCCCAAAAATTCAACTTTCGCCATTTCAAGCCTAATTCCACTATGGACCTCCAAATAATTTTCCGGACACGCTTCTAAGTCCAAAATCACCATACGAAGCTATTGGAATTATCAAAACTCTATTCCGGGGTCGTTTATACATAAGTCAACATTCAGTCAACTATTTCAACTTAAGCTTCCAACATGAAATTTATTCTTCCAAGCTAACTCCGAAATACCTTAATACCAAAACCGACAATTCACACAAGTCATAATTCCTCGTAGAAAGTTATTCAAGACTTCAAATAGTTTAAAGGAGCATAAATGCTCAAAACGACCGGTCGGGTCGTTACAACATAAAAATACCACTAATTAGCATAAATCATTACATTACACATCCGAAATCTACAAAATATAAGTAAAATACGAGGCAATATGCATATTAATATACATACTTTAAGCCAAATATCAACACCCCACACTTAGACTCTTGCTCGCCCTCGAGCAACGGAACTATCACTACACCCCAACAACGGACATCTGACTAGGAAAAAGCAATTCAAAAAAACTATTTCCCATCATACACTCTACCTTTGACCATGGTCGATACCGACAATCAAGCATGAACATACGAAATTCACATTTTTCCCATTTTAAACATGCCCAAGTATAAACAATGTAATTCAACCAATTCAAATAACCTATCCACAACCACCCTACCTCAAGAGCTGACTCGTTACCACTAAGCACCCTTAACTCGCTCACTCACCCAACAAGAGAAGTTTACAACATTACCAATCAGTCATGAGATCATGTGCCCTCACCAACAAATAAGAGAGTGAATATAGAAATAGTCCACACATTCAAATACAACTTTGAATATAAATTAAGGACATCACACAATTGAACAAAAGCCACTCACTCTCACAAAGGAATTCATGTGCATCCCGTGGTCGTATCATAATCTTGCTCGTAGTGTACATCTCTACTAATCTAAGCTAGCCAAGTCTAGGATCAATTAGGACTTTATGGGTTGTAATATAGGCTAAAGAACAGGTAGGATACATTTAGGAATAGTGACCAACCCTCCTAAGTACTTTTAATACACTACACTCAAGAATCGAGTATGTTTTCTTCTTAACCAATTCACTCGCCACAAATCATACAAAACATAGCCCTTTCTTCAATTAAGCACTTCTACATCCCCACTAGCACGAATTAGTAAGACTAGGAGATAAGTTCTTTTTTTCTTTTCTTCTTGACTATCACATTATTTATAATTTTTTTCTTTGCAATTTTCTTTTCTCTTTTTTTTTTCTACACACACTCCATAAATTAAGGTTCATCGGCTAGAGGTATTTTTCATAACTTTAGTACACCTTATGGGCCCTTCCATGGTTCCACTCGAAATCTACTTCCCAAATCTCTCACCTTACTTCTTTTAGCGCCTAAGTGCCTTCGGAGGTAAAGGTTTAACAAGCTCAAATTATGAATAAAACACAGATACAGCTTGTAGTGTGGGTGCCAAAGAAAATGTCTATAGGCTCAAAAGGGCTAGCAACGGAAAAAAATTATTTGTAAGTGACAATCACATCTATGATCAAGCAAGAAACACCTACGTCATCTCCTAGACTAGCACAACTTAGTGATTTCGTTTCGATTAACACACAGAGAAAGTTCTAGACTACACAGGATAGTACAGAATAACACAAATCCTCACACACACATTGCACATGACTCAATCAAGACGGTTCTGTTCAACTCTCAAGTCAAGCAAGCACATGTAGTTGAGAAATTTTAAGCAATAATGCACTAGGTGACATACAAGTCAAACATATGAGAGCATGCGTCATAGAGTAGGCTATTTATTTTACTTAATCATTACAATCCAAATCAAATATACAAGAAGACAGAGCGCATGCCATAGCCTAATGTGCCAGCATCAAATATGTCAATAGGGATCTCAGAGTAACTCAATTTTCTTCCTATCCTACACCTAAAAACTAAAATACCCGGTTCAAGATACACCCTTGAAAAAGAGCCGGTGCCTAAAGAAAAACCAAGGGATATTACCTAACTATCCAAAAAAACAAAAAAAATCTTTTTGATACTTTTAATCGGACTTTAATTCCTCAAGAAAACTATCTAAAAGATCCATCGTCGGAAAAAGTCCGAGCTTTTTCTGATTTTTTTTTCTATTTTCATTTTTAAAGCCTACTACTCTACTAGACTACTTCTAACTATGGGTTATATAAAAATAATGAGAAAAGATATTCACTTAGAAAAATAATATTTTCACCCCACACTTATGACCTGCATAGTCCTCAATGCATGATCACATAGAAAAATATTTAAATAAGGATAAAAAATACTCCCTGAGATCCTCTACAGCCTAGCTAGCACATGATTCTCAATATTAAGCGCCGAGACAACCCTACACTTAAGCTCAACATGCTGCTCAGCTTCAACTTCGGGTACTTAGACTTTCCCTAATCTGCAAAAGAAAAACAAATAAAACACAATACTAAAAAAATTAAAAAATAATAATAAAATAGAATACATGCTGAGTTGCCTCCCAACAAGTGCCTTATTTATAGTTGTGGCACGACTCTACTACTCTGCTCAAGCTGGGCGCTTTCGCTTCCTCCTCTTTCCATGGAGTTTGGCCTTCTTGCGCGCTCTAGGAGGCTCTTCTCTTTCCTCTTTGACCCTTTTCTCTTTTACCTTTAGACATTCAGCTCGCAACAACTTCTTCTAACTCGATTTTCTTTTCCATGCCAGTAAGCTCCACATAAGGACCTTGCTCCATCAACTTTGATTCTACCACAGAGATCATGCATAAATTCTCGTAATGATTAGGAAGGTTAAGTGTCTTGTACATATTAAAGGTGATTTCTTCATCATGCACTCTCAAGTTTTGCTTGCCGTCCCTTATATCAATAAGTGTCCCTCCATTGGCCAAGAATGGTCGCCCCAAAATAACTGGAACCTCCTCATCAGTCATGTAGTCAAGAATAATGAAATATGCAGGAAAGATGAACTTCCCTACTGGCACCAATACATCTTCAATAATTCCTTCAGGCACTGCTAATGACCGATCTGCTAGCTACAAACTTAAATAGTAGGCCTGGGGCTCCAAGATCGAGCTTCTTGAACACTCATAGTGGCATCAAATTAATGCTTCCTCCCAAATTGCATAAGGCTCTACCAACCTCGTGTTTTCCAATCGCCAAGGGGATTGTAAAACAGCCTGGATCCTTTAACTTAGGCGGGAGTTTACTCTGTACTCTAGCACTGCACTCCTTAGTAAGTGCAACCGTTTCAAACTATGTCAACCTACTTTTGTTAGTCATAATATCTGTGATGTACTTAGCATATTTTGGGATTTCACGTAACACATCAACCAATGGGAGATTCAATTGAATTTGGCTCAGCATATCAAGAACTTTGTTGATCCTGTCATCACTTTTCTTCTTAATATTTGTGGTAAGGGAGGTGGTGGCCTTGCAATTGGAGTCTTTTCACTTTCTTCAATTTTTTCTTAGTTTCCACCATAGTTTAAGGAACTAGTTCGCCCTTAGGAATGACTTTTTCTTTCTTTCTTTTTGGTACTTCATCTAATTCTCTACCATTCCTCAAGGTTACATCATTCATCTGAGGATTCTTACCAGTATCACTTGGAAGGATTCGCTCGGCTAGAATGGTATCTAAGTGCCGGTTGTTGGGTCCAAATACACAAGCAAGTATGCGCGATCGACAAGTAATAAAGTGATAAGAAAGTATCGTTCCCACGAGAATTTATGATCAACTAATGTCGAATCTAAGCTATTTGTGAATTTAATGCTCAAGTGAGTGTTAAGAAGATCATTGTGATTTTTGTAACTAAATTACTACGAACTAATAAACAAGCAAGAAAATAAGATCGCAAGTAGAGAAAACAAAGACTTAGAAAGAATTCAATGAGATGGGGATATTCCAGGGTTATGGGATTAACGTCTCTACTATTACGTTTTTCAGGTTGATATAATCACTTGACTTATCTAATTTGTTGATTAGTAGGGTTTATTATGCTCACGAAGTTCTTTCGAGGCTTCGCTCGCCTATTCAAGCCAACCTAAGACTATATGTTTATAGAATCAAACTTGACAAGAACGCATTGATATTTTCTTCTAAAATAACCAAGTAAGGCAACTAAAATATGTCTATCCTAATCACGAATCTATTCTCCGATGCCCGGATGCAAGAACTTACTCTATTAAATCATATATACAATTTATAGTTCCCACTTTCGAGTTCACCTATAAATTCGTAGATTACTCTCTATTGTTAGCTACGCAATAGAATAATTAATTAGTGCAAGATTGAATAAACAAATTACCATGATAAATCAAGCAACACAATCAACCATCAATTTACAATAGTCAAGAACGACCCATAACCCCAGAATAATGAGGTTCTTAGCCACCCATGTTCATAATAATAATCAAAATATTGTTTTTAAACATAAAAGCTATGAATACTAGATGAAGGATGGAAGCATTGATGAATTCCGTGCTCCTGTGTGTTCCGTGCTTGTGTTTCTCTCTCAAAGTGGCGTCTCCCCCTCCAAAATAGGCTTACACTTGTTTTTATACGAGTTGGGGCGTCTTGGGGTCGAAATAACCAATTTCCGGGCGAAATAGGACAAGTCCCCATCACCAGCGCCCAAGGTAGCGTGGGGCGCTAGCCCTAGCGCTGGAAATTTTGTGCTTGTGGAAACTGCGCCACAGGTAGCGCCCCACGCCACCTACGACGCTACTTTGTGGCTTTTTCTCGTTTCTTCCCCTTTTCGCTTCAATTCACGTACTTTCGTCCCAAATTGTCTCCGGATGATTCGTACATATAAAAATACCACTAATTAGCATAAATTATTACATTACACATTCGAAATCTACGAAACATGAATAAAATGCAAGGCAATATACATATAAATATACATACTTTAAGCCGAATATCACCGGTCACAAACTCTAAATTTGATCGTGATACTAACTTGTTAGTACCATATTTGCTAACCTAAAATAATAGGAGGGGAAAAATATAAAAGCCACAAAGCTGCTAGCAGACATATAGCTCATCAGTCATGACAGTATAAGTAAATATTTCCTGTTTGAATAAGTTTGTGATAAATACAGTTGACAATATAAAGTTGAGAATGTTATGGTTAATAATTAAGGACAATAATAATCATTAGTGTAATTATTTAGGAGAGCCATGCCAAATAGTAACCGCATGCGCCATAGGAAGAGAAGAAAGGCACGAATAGCGTATAGGTATAGCGTCCACTTCCACTAATTTAGGATTATATTCGGTGACGGACCTATATGTTAAAGTGAGGGTCATCGGATCCGTTAGCTTTCTAAAACTTTTTGTATATATATATATATATGTATTTACCTTGAAAATAGTTAATTTAAAGTACTTGGTACCCTGAACACTAAAAATTTTTACTGGTTTAGCATAATACCGTGCCCCGTCACGTAAAAATCCTGGATCCGTCTCTGAGTATACTTGAACGCATGAAAGAGTGATAGCTGATGGATCACATTTCACCCCCTTTTTCTAGTTTACTCTTCTCTAAAACTTGGTCTTAAAAGCTTCCCTTCGGCGGGAGAAAAAGCAGAACAAACAACATCCAACAAAAAAAAAAAAAAAAAAAAAAAAAAAAAAAAAAAAAAAAAAAAGGGGAAAAGAAAAAAGTTAAAAGCAAGCTCTTCCCTTCCCCACACTTTCCCGCAGACCACCCACCCCATCTAGCCGTTCTGTATATCTATCTATGTTATATATATATATAATCGTCAACAGACAGGAGGGACAAAAAGAAGTTCCAGAGGAGAATTAATAAGGACATTGTTTTCAATCTCTCTATCAATAAGTTACTCGAAAGCAAACTACAGATCGACAGAGATTGGCTTCTGCATTCAAATAAACATTGATCTTCAGCATTAGTACTGCAAGACATCTTTGGTGCTTATTTTGGTATCAACTTTATCAGATTATAGTTAGTTTCATCCGCTTATCTCTTACGGGTATGTAATTGTGATTATTCATTCAATCTTTAAATATAAACAACAAACTGAAACCATCATTTCCTTTGGTTAATCTTCCATGCAAATCATTATGAGGCAATAATCCAAACTCTTTCAAGTCTTGCTTAGTCAACAATCATCTATTTCTGGATACTTTTCCATTGGCATTGATCTGGTTATCAGATTAAGGCATGTATGAGAAGAAAAGAATAACTCTTTTCTGCGTTTATGGTAATCTTCCTTAGCTGATGATTTCATGTAAGAGTTTTCCAAATTCTCATTTGTTTTGATGAGGATTGAAACCAACATCATGAGGAATATATACTGTATTACTTTATATGGGATAATTTTTAATCTGATATTAGACTAGATCAAACCAAAAAAGTTTATGGGCAGAAAGAAAAGGTTTTATTTTATTTATCGAAACCCTCAGAAATCCGTGTAATGAATTATCCTCTCTGGGGCCAAGGCTAAGGAAAGAAGAATAGCAATGTTTGGGGGGGGGGGGGGGGGGGGGGGGGGGGTGGAAATTAAAAAAAGATTCAGTGCCTTTAATTGTCGAATATTGGTGGTGATGGAAATATTAGCAATACGTAACATGTGTATGATATCTGTATAATTGTATGCATCGAGGGAATTGCAAAGATAGGAAGAAAACATAAATGTATAGTAGATGCAAATTGGTAGATGAACGCAACACGCTTCAAAATGGGTCTTTATGGAGGAGCTCTTTTGCAGATTCTTTGCTGTTCAAACAAGCAATTCCTTAGAAAAGAATAATAGAAAAACAACAAAAAACAAGCAAACTTGTCACGTGATTTGCTCATGTTTTATGATCTTTTGCTAGAGAATTTCTATCTTGTTTACCTCTTTTGGATACAAAACCAGAATATATTCAAGAATTCGGGTCAGAAACTCGGCTTTTTGTTCATTTGGTATAGATACCGACTAGGAATCTCTTCCACTTGATGTTGATTTCAACAAGAACCAGTTCTCCTAATGGTGATCAGGAAGGAATAATTTTTGAGTGGTACGAGTTTTTACATGACGAAATTCGTATTACACATTTGACACAATATTGTGAAATGGCAAGATATGATTAAAAACATCCATTTCATCTAAGATACTTTCAGAATTCGCAAAGTGGTCCAAAACCTTGGCATGACCAAAAGGGGGTGAATAAATGTCGTGGAGGAATTTAAGGACCATATATAGGCATCTTCATTCACATAGCTATACTAGATGCTTTGTAGTTGACAAATTAACTTAAAAAGCTTTAATTCTATACGAAACTCAAGTATATACCAAATATTCTATTATATATATATTTGCTTTGCAGATGGAGCTGAGGAGCTGGAGGGAAGAACTCAACTTCCCCTGCTTCATTCGTACTTTTATGCCATGACTACAACTTCTTTGTCTTGCTCTAAAGGATAAATGGAGGGCAGTAATAGTAGCATTACTGAGAGATATGGCAAGATCAAGCTAGGTTACTGGTTAGACCAATTTCGACATGGCTCTAATCCTTGGATGGCTAGATATATTTACGGCTTATTATTTCTCATTGCAAATTTACTAGCTTGGGCTGTTCGTGATTATGGCCATAGCATTTTGAAAGAAATAAAGAGTAAGATGGCTTTTTGATCTTTGCTGCATGCGGTGGTACACATTAATTTCTAACAATGTGTATATCTATCTATCTGCAGGATTTAAAGAATGTAATGGTGGTGAAGACTGTTTGGGTGCAGAAGGAGTGTTGAGAGTAAGCTTGGGGTGCTCTGTATCCTCCTAAACACAGGCTCAATCATGGAATTCTAATTCCCTGCTAGATCTTTCCATGATTTTCTGAGTCGAGCCTTAATATCATTTTAGCTTTTCTATTTAGCCATGTTCCTCTCTACAGCTGGTACTTCGAAATTGAATGACCGTAGAGAATTATGGCACTCAGGATGGTGGTCTGCCAAGCTTTTCATGAACATTTCTCTAATTCTACTTCCCTTTCTTCTTCCTGGAGAGATTGTTTCAATCTATGGTTAGTACATATTCGATCTAGTACTTGTCTTGTGTTTCAGATATTAATCCTTCATAGATATATAAATAGCTGAATGATGTTGTGTCTTGTGCACAGGCGAGGTTGCGCATTTTGGTGCGGGGTATGACCAATTATTCATCTGACATGCTTTGTTTCATCATGCACAATCACTTACTTGATATTAAAATGTAATTCACAGAAACCACATGTATGTAACTCATACAATTAATTTTGTTGATTCTCCATTTGCAGGGTCTTTTTACTAATTCAACTTATAAGTATAATTAGTTTTATCACATGGCTGAATGATTGCTGCCACTCTGAGAAATATGCTGTCAGATGGTAATTAATTGGCTTAATTAGTCCCCCCTTTTCTATAAATTTTGACGGAGGATAAGCATGCCTTGATCATATATGTCAGACAAGATCTATCTTAGGAAACTACATGAATGATTATGGTATCAACGTAACTTATTTATGCTACACTCATTTGGATATTAATTGTGTATAAATGGTTCGTGCTAATGGGAAATAAAACCATTTTGCTTGCAGCCACATCCAAATGATGTTACTTGCAACCACTGCATATATTATATGCATCCTTGGGATCATTCTAATGTACATTTGGTATACTCCTCAACCATCATGCCTTCTTAATATTTTCTTCATCTCCTGGACATTAGTACTCCTCCAACTCATGACCAGTATCTCTCTCCACCCCAAGGCGAGTCTGAGTTGCTTGTGTTACAGCTTATTTTTGAGTTGGGTAAACTTATATTAAATTAATGTTTTTTCTTGGCAGCAGGTGAATGTCGGTTTCCTGACTCCAGGTTTTATGGGGCTGTATGTGGTGTTTCTCTGCTGGTCTGCCATCAGAAGGTATGATTTGAATGTTTTTCTCCGTAGACTTTTCATCTATGGTAAGTCGACGAAATCGTGTTAGGATTTTGTGTTGGTATTGAGAGAGAAAACGAGAGCTGTATTATTTCCCAGAGTAAATGATGACCGCGTCCATACAAACTATTTATAGAGACCCGGAAACCCGAAACTATAACTAACCCAAATTACACTAGCCCAACAGGATACTACACTAACTGTACACTCAACCAGAATAAATACAAGGGATATTTACACAAATAGCCGACCTTATTTATTATTTATTTTTTCTAGCTATCTATATAAATTATACATTGATTATACACATATAATATACAAATTATGCATATATTATACCTCCACCAGCTATTTTTAATTTAAGTGGTTGGATGGACTCCTATTTAGGTTGATTCTTCTAAATACAAGGTGAGCTTCTTGGCCCAATACAAAACAATAAATGGCTACCAATTAAGTAATTTTCATAAAATATAACAGTTTAGAGCCTAATTATCACACGTAATTGTAGTTTGCCTAATTGCCATTCATAGCTACTGTTCAATTGTTACCAGCATGCATCACTTGTATTCAGACGCACAACGAATACAGTCTGTGTAAACTGTATTCGTTCGCGCAACGAATACAATATATATCAAATGTATATTCATTCGTGCAACGGATTTAACCAAGAGAAAATACAGAAATTCAAAGAATAGAATGCTCTCGTCGCGAGTCGAACTTAAGACCTCCGCTCACTAAGAGAGTGCTTTAACCAACTGAGTTATGAGAACTTGTTACTCTCTTGTTCAGTTAAAAATAATTGATCTCTTGTTTAAGTATTATAAGTGAATTTACAATAAAATTCAAATATAATGTTAGAATATAAGGTGGGCCCTTCGTCATATCATAATGCATAAAGAGGATGGAAGAGGGAGATAGACATTTAGTTCACTATATTGAAACTCCACTCTTACATTACAAGATAAAAAAAAGGTGTTTGAATTTGTGTCCTAGGATAACTCTCAGTATTATTAAATAATTTCACATACATACTATTAACTTGAGCATCCTTGAAAACACAAAAACATTTAGATAATGCAAAAATCTTATCCTATAAGCCATATGTATAATTTCATACATGTACAGCCTAATTCTAGAATACTTAATCTAGAATACTCAAAAATACTTTTTAACATATAGCTACGAATGATAATTTTCTGAAAGTACATTTAAGAATGGTAAATAGAGTGTATATGCTCGTGTCGCGTAATTTTTTCTTCCAACATTCATCCTTCTTTTTTTTCTTCACTGGAACTTTCATGGGTGAAAAAAAGAGAGAGGCTGTAATTTGAAACTAAGCACTACACACCAGAGTTTCTTGAGCCTTTTAGGAATATCAATAGCTCTAAGCAGGGGCGGACTCACGTGGAGAGGTGAGGGGTCACTGGCACCCTATAGGCTCGGGAAAAACCAGCTATATATTACTATATATACATTTCGGACCCCTATAATAATTTTATTGTGCCCCCAAATGAGCAAAACGACCCATGGTTGCACTGGTTCAATGGCCTGTTTAAGTTCCTTTCCCTCACTGCCAGACCCAACACCAACATTACTTCACTTTTTCTTACTTTTTTCCTTTTTTAATTGAACGACAATTTAGTACTCCATATTTAGCAGTCAACTTGGTTTATTTCTTTTTTTTAATACAAACATTAATTTAGTACTAGTACATAGAAGTCACTTAGTTTAATTTTTTTCTTTTAAAAGCGCTCTGTTGCGACCAAACACACTCATGCAAATATACGTGGTCGTCAAGTAATAGAGTAGTGAATAGAGTATCGTTCTCACGGAAACTTATGATTAACTTTTGACTGATTCAAACTCAAATAACTTATCGATTCAAGAGTTTTCTCACAAAATATGTAAGCGACTAATTTACTACCTAAGAAAGTATCAAGCAATGAAATAACCAGAAATCAACCACAATACTTAAGCAATTTCGGCTAACAATGAGTAGGAGAGGATATTCTAGGGTCATAGGCTAGCTAACAATCTTGTTGCGTTCTTGGGTTAAGATGACTAATTGATTTATCTGGATTGTTGATTGACAAGGTTGATATTACTCATAAGAATCTGTCGAGTTCTTACTCGCCTATTCAAGCTAAGTTAATGCATATATGTCTATGGAATTAAGACTAACAAGAATGAATTTATACTTCCTGTATTTCAACCAAGCAAGGCAATTAGGTATATTTCTATCCTAATTGTGAATCCGTTCCCCGATGTCCGGGTTCGAGAACTTGCTCTATTTAATTCTATATGCAATCTAGAATTCTCACTTTCGAGTTCAACTCTAGATACGTAGATAGTATTTCACTTTTAGCTACTCAGCAAAATAATTAAAAATAGAATTAAATAAACAACCCAATATGATAAAATCAAACTCGTCAATTTAAACTTCAAACGTCAACATTCATATAGCACCATGATCCCAGAACAATAAGGTTCTTAGATACTGATGTTCATACAATCATCAAAAATAATATTTACAAACATAAAATCAATGAATACTAGAAGAAGAATGGAAGAATTGATCAAATCCGTGCTACCGAGTGTTTCATACTTTTGTTCTTCTCTCAAAGTCTCGTACTCTCCATCAAAATAGGTTTAGGACCCCTTTTATATGAGTTAAGCGCATGTAGGGCCGAAATAACCTTGTCCTAAGTGAACTAGAAAAAGTACCCCGTCCCCAGGGTCCAGACCAGCGCCTAGGGCTCCCCTGGTGTAGAAAACAGTAACGATTCCACGAATTAAATTCTTCCTCCCAGCTCACTACACCAATGATTATGGGATATCAACAATTAAACTGTAGCATATGCGATCACTCACAATTCTCTTTACTTATATCATTCTTCAAAAATATTTATAACAAAGACAACGTGCTCATAACAATCCTAGCCCTCAAAAACCGACTCAATGTCACAATGCACTCATGGCTTGAACACCCAACATCCTAGAGAGGTCTAATAATGTTACCTATCCCTCGTGAAACCATGTACCCTCGCAACAAGAATAATAGAGTAAGTTGAATCGACATATTCAAATCTCATGATCAAATATAATTTAAGGACTCACATATATCAAAGAAAATCTCTCCCTCTCACAAAGAAGTCACATGCATGCAATCAGCACCATAGGCTTGCCCTTAATGTAAATCTCTACTAATATTGGCTCGGTCGATCTAAAATTAATTAGGACTTTTTCATGGTTGTAGTGTGGGCTAAGGGTTGGGTAGGATATATTTTAGGAATAATGACTCACCCTCCTAAGAACTTTAACACATCATATAATTACCTTAAGCACATTTTCTTCAACACCACTTCAATTTCACAAACAATATTACCCCCAAAAATGGTCCCTTCTTCTTTAAGCACTACTTTAATTCATATCCACTAGAAATAACAAGACAACAATTTATTCATCTATATTTTTCCTTCTTTTTTCCATATTTTTCTCTCCTTTTTTCCAACTATTCTTTTTCTTCTATTTTCAATTTTCGCTAGTGGTGTATTATTTTACAAAATAAGTGCAACTTTCTTCATTTCATTGGTTCCACTCAAAAGCCACTCAACACTTAGTCCTTTCTTACTTCTTTTAGAACTCATTTCACAATTAAAGTGCTTTAAGAAGTAAAAAGATCAAAACAATATCATTTAAGAATAAAAAGGGCATAAGCTTGTAATATGGGTGCCAAATAAAATCTATAGGCTCAAAGGGGTTAACTAGGGATAATTTTTATTTATGGTAAGCAATAAGCTCAAAAAGATCAAAGAAAGCCTAAAATCATTTTTCAAACCAAGCATCACCTAAACTTTCGCTTCGACTCACATATAGGGCAAGTTTTAGACACAAGTATAATACATGAACTACACAACAATCCCACTTCACACATGACACATGACTCACTAAGGGACGGTCCCATTCCGACTCTCAGCTAATACAAGTATTCACAAAGCCACGAGATATTAAGCATTACGCACAAAGTGAACATAAGTCAAGTAAACGAGACATAGGCACCACAAAATATGCTATCCAATTTATAAAGATATCATGATCAATTTTGAAATATAGGGAAGGTACTACACATGCCAAAGCCTAAATATACTACTGTCAAACAAGTCAAGAGTGCCTAGGAATCTCATACTTCTTCCTCCGTTTATTTTCTAAATTCTAATCTACTCTAAAAGTTGAAAAACTACTACCCGGTTCAAACTACATCCCATGGAAAAGAATCGAGGCACAAAGAAAAATTACGGGGGGTTATTACTACCTAAAAAATAAAAAGACATACTTTTGTATTATTTTTTTTATTTTTTAATTTTTTGCTAGACTTTAATCCTTCAAAAAACTATCTAGGAAATCTATTGTCAGGAAAAGTCCAATATTTTTCAATTTTTTTATTTTTTTTAAAATTTTAAAATTAATCACCTAAAATACTACACTACTATAAAAAACAAAAATATGAAACTGAAAAAAATAAGAAATTAACATACTAATATAATACTACTAATGATCTAAAGAAATTCTCCCACCCCACACTTAAAAGAGTGTAGTGTCCCCAATGCACAAATAAAGTAAAAAATAACGAGGGTGGACAAGAAACTCCCTTAAAGGCCAACGACCGAAGTAATAGCAGCTCACGAGGTACTCAGACTTCTTCCACGGATGGTCCTTTGTGCGGGTACCTCACACTAGCTCCAATTATCTGCTTCACTTTTGCACACTTCCTATGGCTTTGCTTCCTATGCTCAAAATCCTACAAAATAAAATAATACTACAAAAATAATACAATAAGAAAAAAAATCAAAACTAAAAGAAAGCAGTAAAGCTGGGTTGCCTCCCAACAAGCGCCTAATTTAACGTCGCGGTACGACGTGAATCACTTTTTGCCTCCACCTCGAACTTATGAATTGAGTCCCTAATTTGGCTTCAAGCTTTCTGTTATGCTCCCGGGGTGGTTGGACAAATTTAATTGGGCCAAGCAACCAATATCGCATTCCACACTTCTTGCCCTTCAGATGAGGTATGTAATTATGTCTCTCTGGCATGACGAATTCAAGAATGCAAGTACCACATTCCTCGTCCATTAGCTCCTCCAAAGGCTCAGATGACACGATTTACATGTCATCATCCAAATACAGTGTTGAAAAATGTATGGAATGAGGACCAATACACCCTAACTCTAGAATTGTATTACTCTTTACATCCTCATATTTACATGCACAAGAGTATTCAAATATAACATTATTTGCTTCCTCACATGGCTCTAGTGTACATTTTTCAACATGGGCATCATCAACAAAAATATGCTTGTATGATTGTGTCACGCCCCAAACTAGGGGAGGCACGACTGGCACTCGATACTGTATTCGATCGAGTTAGCCACTAAACATACTAGCTAACTAGACTGGGGGGCCAACAGATCGGGCAGCACAACATCTGAAATACTAAGCATGGACCGTAAGGTTATGACATGAATAACAATAAGCCATATAAACATAGGTAGACAAGCCAAAATAATAAAATACTAGCTGGCCGACGAGGCCGCGACTGAAGACATACATGCCTACACACCTATATATACATGCCAAGCCTATGGGCTGGAGACTGAAAGCAGCAAAAAAAGAAACCCAGAATATTGTGTCAACAATAGCCTCTAAGAGTGTCATAAGCACTGTCGGGATAAGGCCCGAACTATACCCAAACTGTACAACAAAAGTAACCATCCTATGAAAGCTCTAGGAAGAGGTGGAGCTTACCAACTCACAGCTGAACCCCAAAATCCTAGCGGAGAGGTCGATCAGAGTCCCTACCTGGACCTGCATGCATGAAACAAAAATGCAGTGTCCCCAGGCAACGAGACATTAGTACGAATAAAAATGTACTGGTATGTAAGGCAGAAAGTAGAATCATACATAGCTGATGTAAAAAGGTAATAAAGATACCACCTGACACTGAAACTCTGATAGCCTCCATGGCCGACATCCGACCTCATAGTAATAAAATATGCATGGTATGCTCGTGTAATCGTATGTCGTGAATACATATATATTGATGTAAATGCATGACATACCCAACCAAATGCTAGCAATGGCGGTCTCTCCCGGTAGCTAACCGGTATCATATTGCCAACCTGTGGCCATCTGTACAATATATATAGTCTTTCGGGCAAATAGGCCCCTTACCTCCGATTATAGCTCGAAGTCCATGCATAATATGTCATGTATGATATGAACTTTGAATGCACATAATAGGCCATAACAAGAACTTAGCCAACCTTGGCTCATTGGTACTCTTATTCTCATAATCTCATAATCACCTTCGTATCGCATACAAATGTCTCGTGGAACCTCATATCTTTTTTAATAAGTTTGAAAACTTAACTCGACTTTTAGAAAGATAACTTAACTCTGAATATGTTCATAAAAAGCTTAAGGTGCTTCACTTAGTCCTTATACCTGATTTCTTGATAATTAGTAAAAGAAAGTATTTCAAAAGAATATCAAATGTTTTAGTAGTTTAAACATAAAAATTATATTTGTAAATTTTGAAATCGACGTGTCACTTTAGAGATTTTAAAATACACTTTAACAAGGAAAAAGGAATGATCGCAAATACTAAATGCCTTTATTTTTAAGTCACACAACCCAAAGACGAATAAGAATTCATATATATGAACATATATTTAAGAAAGCCAACAAAATGACATATATAGATGTCGAATACCCCTTCTAACCGAACGAGTGGAATATCAACCTAATAGCATCATGAAAATACTTCAGCTACGATACCAATGCCTTTCACAGAAGGTCTTTCTAGCAACAGAATAGTAAAATATCACATTTGGCGTCTTAGAAATTTCCCAAAATTCGTGCTAAAAGGAAGGACGAAGCTTAGCCTTAACATACCTCTCCAACGAACGTCCGAATGACTGTAGTTCCTTCATGAAAGTTGTTCCTTACGTCCTAAATTTCGAAACCACTATATATATGCAGCTTATACGTACATATAAACAGTTCATAAATGAGTTTAAATCGGCAGATTTGCCATATGACTCTAACTTGACGAAA
>AWOL01S0042537.1:19606-29642 GCA_000715115.1 Nicotiana otophora | reverse complement strand
AATGGAAATATTGGAGGATCGGGTTGCACGCCGCAACAGACTTATTAAAAAGTCCATATTGGAACATGGGGTTGCACGTCGCAACAGACTTATGAAAAAGTCCATATTGGAGGATGGGGTTGCACGCCGCAACAAACTTATTAAAAAGTCCATATTGGAGGATCGGGTTGCACGCCGCAACAGACTTATTAAAAATCAATATTGGGGGATCGGATTGCACGCCGCAACAGAACTGAATGTGAATATATTGTGAGAGCGGGTTGCACGCTGCAACAAAATTGAATGTGAATATATTGTGAGAGCGGGTTGCATGCTGTAACTGAATTAATAATTGGTTATAACTGCTGAGTTGGCTTCAAGTATTATAAATGAGTTACGTGATTTATTTCTATTATTGTTGTTGTTACTAATATTGCGTACATGTAATGTAAGTGACCCTCCTTAGCCTCGTCACTACGTCGTCAAGGTTAGGCTCAGCACTTACCTGTACATGGGGTTGGTTGTACTGATACTACACTCTGTACTTTTTGTGCAGATTTTGTAGTTGGTCCCAGCGGCGTACCATAGACTTGCTCGATTTCAGTTACTAGTGGAGACTTGAGGTATAACTGCATGGCGTCTATAGTTCTTAAGTCCCCGTCTATTTTACTTTAGATATGTGTTTATTTTCAGACAGCTTTATTTTATTCAGACCATTATTTGTATTTATTCTAGAAGCTCGTGCACTTGTGACACCAATTCTGGAATGGTATTTAGACATCATTATTTTTATGGATTATTCACTACATTTCAGACTTTACTTCCACATTTGTTCTTTGATTATTAATAAATTTAAAAATTGTTTTAAAAATAGATAATATTATTCTAATGTTGGCTTGCCTAGTAAGTGAAATGTTAGGCGCCATTACGGTCAGAAGATGGGAATTTCAGGTCTTGACACTACTTATTTGCAACCTCTGCAACATATTGCAGATGTTATAACCACTACCAGTATCTAATACCCATAATGAAGCATCAGTAGTAGTTAATGAAACTTTGAAAACATTTTTCATTTTAGTCTTACCTTGTTTCTTGTCATTTAGAGTGCAAGATACTCGTGGCAGTTTCTCTTGCAATATCCTATCTTCTTACAATGGAAACATCCAGGATCGGATTGGTTAGCTTTTCCTCCTTTGCCTTTGGGTTTGGTCACACCACCCTTAGGCGCAATAGGCTTCTTCTTGGGTTTATATTTATCCTTACCCTTCTTCTTAGAAGAGTTTCCAACCAACATGACAGTTTCTTTCTTCTTCTAAGATGCAAGTTGATTCTCATAATCAATTAGCATGTTAAGTATCTCATGAAAATCACAATCCATCTTATGCATATTGAAATTAATAACAAATTGTGAAAAGGACTCAGAGAGTGACTGCAAGATCAAATTTTGAGAAAGCTCTTTATCCAGTTTACACCCCAACTTCTGACGTTCTTCAATAAGATCAATCATATGATTGACATAGGGTCCAACTGGAGAGTTTCCAATCAATTTGGATCCAAATAAAGCCTTACATAGTTGGTATCTAGT
Source organism: Nicotiana otophora (assembly GCA_000715115.1). NCBI lineage: Eukaryota > Viridiplantae > Streptophyta > Magnoliopsida > Solanales > Solanaceae > Nicotiana > Nicotiana otophora. The sequence continues at coordinate 28,078 of AWOL01S0042537.1, read as the reverse complement.
CGTCCTTCTTTGTGTACCAAACATCTTCTTAAGATGTTCAATGATTGCAGTTGGATCCATATCCTGATGTTTCCTTTAGAGTTCAGAACTCATAGAAGCGAGAATGATGCATTTATTAGTAAGACATTCTTCCAAGTATTTTTGATAAATCTTGGTGGAATTATCATCATCCTCATCTGGGACTTCCTTGGCAGGCTTATCGATCACATCAATAAGTTTTTCATGCATGAGAACAATTCTCAAATTTCTGTACCAATCATCAAAGTTTGGTCCTACCAACTTGTTGGTCTCAAGTATTCCACGCAGTGATATAACAGACATATTAAGAAATCTAAAATTAGAAAAGGAAAGACAATATTATAAGAACATATTTACACATATCATAAAGACATGGACTTTTATCTAAATTATATTTTCACTTATTGTTTTAAAGTAGTTACCCTCATTATAGTTTAGGAAATCTCTATTTCTGTTAGTGGAGTAAAGGAATCCTTTAACAATATGTATGAGTCACTTGGAAGTCAAGTCGTTTGTCACATATATTTTAAAAGTAGGTACACTTACCAATTGCATCCCCATACAATTCCCTTAAATAGCTTTATGTCAATTAGTCCCCTGGTAGTCAGGTCGATCCTATTGGCATAGTTGGAGATCAACCATCATGATAGCAAAGAACTTATTAAATTTTATCATCCCCGGGTAGTCCAGGTGTCTAGTGTACAATTAAATAATTCTTTCAATCCATGCATCTAATGCAATAAATAATGTTAACATATTCTCAAACTATAAGACTCCTGGTTGTTAGGCCACTCCTTATAAACAAGCAGTAAATAAAATTATTTATTTTGATGGATAGCTTTACACTACAATATCTTATATTTTATTATTAAGAACTAAAATTTTAACAAGAGGGAATTATTACTAAAACAACTTTTAATAACAAGATGATCCAATATTTTATAGAACATTAATTTTATTCAAGTTGTTTACAAGCTTTGTCCTAAATTAATTTACGTCACACGTAATAATAATTCAAAATCATATAACGAACAAGCACGTGACATAAAACTAAATTCAATATACTTCTAACATGTTTATCTTATATATCACATAAATTAATTCATGCTAGAACATTATTATTAATATATATCTCATAAACTAATAACAATTAAAATAATTGTATAATCTAATAATCTATTATAGATTACCGTCGTATCTTGTACGAAATTTCAAATTCAAGTTACGAACTATCTCAGTAGTTTAACTTATATGAATACATATATTTTATTCACAATAAAATAATATCAATCCATATGCATTCAAACAATTTGACTATTGCACAAGAAACAAGGATAATGGTTTGAACTCTTCAAGTAAAATCTTAAAATATTTCGTAAATAAATTTTAGACACGAGAAACCATGGCTCTGATGCCACTGTTGGATTGCATATAGGTGTTCATACACGCAGCGGAAGACAATAACAATCCTAGAAAGAACTTATCACGTTTAAAATTTATTTACATGTCAAAGATCGGATCTAAGACGTACCTGGTAAAGAGAGCCTCGTTTCAGAGTTTTCTTCGATAATTCGAAACCCGGCCGGTCTTTTTGGAATGATATGGAACACTTAGTTCCAAGGTTTAAAGTTTAAGTTAAAATAGTAATCGGATGTCGACTTATGTGTAAACGACCCCGGAATAAAATTTTGATGATTCCAATAGTTCCGTATGGTTTTGGACTTAGGAGCGCGTCTGAAAAATTATTTGGAAGCCCGTAGCTAAATTATGCTTGAAATGGCAAAAATAGAAATTTAAGTTTGAAAGTTTGATCGGAGAGTTGACTTTTTGATATCGGGACCGGAATATGATTCTGAAAATTGATTTAGGTTTGTTATGTCATTTATGATTTGTGTGCAAAATTTGAGGTCAATCGGACTTGATTTGAGAGGTTTCGGTGTCGAATGTAGAAGTTAAAAATTCTTAGTTTCATTAGACTTGAATTGGGGTATGATTCGTGATTTTAGCATTGTTTGATGTGATCTGAGGTTTCGACTAAGTTCTTATCATGTTTTAGGACTTGTTGGTGTATTTGGTTGAGGTCCCAGAGGCCTCTGTCACGATCCAATTTTCCCTCCGTTGGGTATCGTGATGGCACCTAGTCTTAGAGACTAGGTAAGCTTAACATTTATTAAATAACAACAATAATTAAATAACATCTAACAATCTTTGAAATGGAAACCTCCAAAATAAATTTAAAATTCCCAAAACCGGTAGTACAAGCCATAATCTCTACAGAGTGTTTGCTAGAAAACTTCTAAATAGAAATGTTCAGAATTAAGAATTAACAGTGCCAAACGAAAACTTGAAGGTGACTCCCGAGCCTGCGAACACAGCAGCAAGTGTACCTTGAGTCTCCACAGCAACGACCCACACAGTGGCTAACGAACAAATAGGTGGATCTGCACAAAAATGTGCAGAAGTGTAGAATGAGCACACCACAGTGGTGCCCAGTAAGTATCAAGACTAACCTCGGTAGAGTAGTAACGAGGAACAGTCAAGACACCCACTGGTCTAATAAACTGAACAAGTATAAGTATATGAACAACATGGATATGATATCTACATAAAGACTATGCAATATGGCTCGCAATATAGTAATGGCAATAAAAAAGGAAACAACAAGTATCAGCGGAATACTCCAAAAAAATGACTTAGAAAAGTAAATGGAACACAACCTACATCCGGAACCACAAATACAGCAAGGACAAGTAATAACTAAGCAACTACAACCGCTTTTACATCACGATTTAGTCATCAAAATCCACTAGGTACTGAACCTCGGACAAATCACAACTCGCGGGTCTCGATACCCGAACACTAATACATGGCATCATGTTCCCTCATTACACTCCCTAACTGCACTGACGACTCATGTGCCAATAGAGCCATTCTCACATAGAAGGAAAGTAAACAAGGGTGAGCATCTATGCGCAAAAATATCAAGAACACCTCTTATCCGATAAGAGTGCTTAACTGCGTGTATGCTTGTGCAAGTGTCCTACCATAGTCCATACCAGGAAATAAGCATAAGGAAAAAGAACGGACATCACGTAGAATATTTTCTCACAACTTTCACAAGATAATTCTCACACAGGTAAGTTTACCACTACAAAAATATCAACAAGAATGCCCCCAGGCCATCACAAATCATCACAAATCAATCCCTGACACATCCCACCTTGTCTCTCCATGTGTCCAATAATAAAATAAGTGCCCGCCTTGTCTCGCCACACATGCATAATAATGTTCCCACCTTGTCTCTCCATATGCGCAACCCACATATACATATCCCGCTTTATCACGCCGCATGTGCAAATATCAATAGTAACAATAGCACGGCAGAAACCTCATGCAACCCCATAACAACAACCGCATGGAAGAAACCTCATGCATCACAATAATAACAACTGCACGGCAGAAACCTCATGCATCACCACAACAAGTGCAACAACAGCATTTGGTAATAATACAAAGTACGACAAGTAAATCAACCCAAGAACTTTTAAATCACAAGAAATGGTAGAACCAATTCACAAGGAATAGCCACAATAAAGAATGCTAGGCGTAAAGAGAACAGCTCAACAAGGGAAAACTAATGTGTAGCAACTATCCCACAATATATGTTTCAACAACAGGGAAGCTAACACGAGTCAAATAATTCCAAATAAAATAAGTTGACTAAGATATAGGATATCTAAACTTCTTTTAAGGTTGAGAAAATTTAGAAGGATATTCAATAATTCAATTAAGGATAAGCAGCGAAAAAATAATCATAACCTCAATTAAGACTGAATAATTATAGGATGAGATAAGCAGTTATGAAACGATAGCATGACAATAGAGGAGGTAAAATCTTCAGTTAAGTCAACTAAGAGTCAAATAGGCAATAAGAGTGAATCCTGATGCAATTAATTCTAATTAAAGCATGTAGAGGTGAAACGAGTAAATAGGAACTTAAATCATATCAAGAACAACTTCATACTCGGTGAATATAAGGACCTAAGAATCCTAAAAGGCCAATTTTTCACAAATAAGTCCGAGTACGCACTCGTCACCTCGCGTACATGGACTACAATCAACATAGAAGACTGAAATCCTAAGAGGAAAATCCCCCACACAAGGTTAGGCAAGATACTTACCTTGACCCAAGCTCAATCAATCGGTCACAATGATTTTCCCCCGAATATCCGACTCCGAATGGCCCAAATCTAGCCAAAACAATTACATATCATGAATACAACTTTAATAGGCTAATCTGATTAATGAAATTAAGATTTTAATAAAAATTTCAAATTCCATCCTAAAAAGTCGACCCGGGCCTACGTCTCGGAATCGGGTAAATGTCACAAAATACGAACCCCCATTTACTCACGAGTTCACTCATACCAAAATTATCCAAATCCGATGTCTAAATCCCAATCAAAATCTAGAAATCTTAGTTAAAGAACTTCTTCCCATTTTTCCTTAAATCTCAATCCAAACCCGAAATTTAATGAAGAAAACAACTATAGATTGAGGAAATACAACCAAAAACGAGTTAGAAATCGTTACCCCCAAAGCTTTCTCTAAATCTCCCTAAACAAATCACCAATTCCCGAGCTCCCAAGTCCAAAAATGAATAAATGAATCAAACCCTCAATTTGGCCCGTTTTCTACCACTTAAACCGCATCTGTGGATCTGCCTTCGCACATGCGCCACCGTAACTGCGGAATTCCAATTGCAGGTGCGGATTTCACTCAAAACTCAGCATCCGCTTCTACGATCCAAGGTCGCACTTGCGTGTGCGCACCTGCGGACCCATGCCCGCTTCTGCGGTCCTTCACCGCTCCTACGATTGCTCCATCGTATATGCGGGAATCGCAGATGCAGAATTTACCTTGCACCTGTGACCCTTGGCACTCCTCCACTTTTTTGCTTCTACGCTTGCCTCTCCGCATGTGCGATCCCGCACCTGCGGTCTCTCCACCACAGGTGCGAAAATACCAGATGCCTGAAGACTTCAGCAGCAACATAAATCCAACTTTTGATCCGTTAAGCACCCAAAACTCACCCAAGGCCCTCGGGACCTCAATCAAACATATCAACCCATCCTACAACACCATACAAACTTAGTCGAGCCCTCAAATCACATCAAACAATGCTAAAATCACGAATCACCCTCCAATTCAAACTTAAAGAACTTGAAACTTCAAATTCCTACAACTGATGCGGAAACCTATCAAACCACGTCCGAATGACCTCAAATTTTGCACACAAGTCATATTCAACATTATGGACCTACTCCAACTTCCAGAATAAGAATCCGACTCTGATATCAAAATTTCCACTACTTGTCCAAATCTCCAAAAATTTGACTTTCGCCATTTCAAGCCTAAATAAGCTAGGGACCTCAAATTCACAGTCCGAACACGCTCCTAAGTCCAAAATCACCCAACGGAGCTAAGGGGACAGACAAAACTCTATTCCGGAGTCATTTTCATATAGTTCTGACTACGTTCAAAATCCTAAGACTTTAGCGTCTGTTTTACGGACTAAGTATCCTAAATCACTCTGAATCATCCGGTAACTGAATTCAACCACACACGCAAGTCAATACACATAATACAAAGCTGCTCAGTGCCTTATACCACCAAACAAGACTTAAATTCTTAAAATGACTTGCCAGGTCGTTACAGCCTCGGGTGAGTTTCGGAGGGTTACCACATCAATTTTTGGACTTGGAGCTTTGTTGGAATATTTTTGATGCACAATCCGATTTCCTTCATTGCGTTTACGAGAGGAGTCATGAAGAGGAACTGAGGGGCAGGCAAGATTTGCTCTTCAAGTTCGCGAAGGAGAGGACGCGTTCGCGAATGGTTGTGTAAGTTGTGCATCGCAAATATGAGAGCATTGTTGCGTTCGCGAAGAAGAAAAAGAGTTGGGGTTGGACCAAACGCATTGGCCTACTCATTCACGTTAGAGGCTTCGCGTTCGCGAAAGCCGGAGGTTGTTAATCATTGTGTGGGATCTCGCATTCACGAAGAAGAAATTGTGGCAAGGGCTGCATTCGCGAAGGAGGAAATTCTAGGAAGCACAAAATGTGGTTTGCGAATGCGAGGCAGTGGCCACGTTCGCGAAGAAGAAAAACCTAGGCAGAAATTTTAAGTTATGAAAATGGGACTTCGTCCCAATTTCCATTTTTGACGAATTGGAGCTCTGGAATAGGCGATATTCAGGAGCTTTTCAAAGAAAACAACAAGATAAGTGTTCTTAACTCAATATTGGTCAAATTACCCGAATCCATGGTTGTTTTTAACATTTAATTGGTGATTAATTTGGAAAGATTGTGAAAACCCTCTTGGTTTAATTTGAAGAATTGAGGGTCGAGATGATGTCTGAATTTGGTAAAATTTGTATGGTTGTACTTATGGTTGAATGGGCGTTCATATTTTGTATCTTTGTCGGGTTCCGACACGTGGCCCCCACGAGCGATTATTTAGTACAATTTCAGATTTTGTTGGAAAATTAGTATTTTTATGTGGAATTACTTCCTATAACTTGTATTAACTAAATTGAATTAATTGTGACTAGATTCAAGGCATTTGGAGGTCGATTCGCGAGGAAAAGGCATAGCAGAATAAAACATTACACGGTTTGAGGTAAGCAACAGTACTAAATATGGTTCTGAGCGTATGAAACCCCGGATTTTGTGTTATGTGATCGGTTTGGAGTGACACACATGCTAGGTGATGGACATGTGGGTGTGCACAGTAGGAATTGTGACTTGGTCAAATTCCATAGAACTGTTTAGTCAAATAATCTGTTGTTATTTGTACATTCTCCATGTAGTAGAGAAATTGAACCACAAATCATGTTTAGATTATGTGTTGGCACTATAGGGACCCACAGAGGTCGTGTACATGTTAAATTATCTACTAAATTGTTGTTTTGTACTCAGTCACAATTTACTTATTTATTTTATCTCAGTCTCTATTGTTCATTATTGATGCATCATATCATTGTTGTTTGGGCTAATTTTTATGGTTATTGAGAGCCCGAGATACTGGAGAAATTTATGACTGAGTGAGGCCGAGGGCCTAATTGTGAGATATTGATACTATAGTACGTGAGTTGTCCGTGCGGATCCAGATATTGATACTATACCACGTGAGTGGTCCGTGCAACACTTGAGTTGTCCGTGCGGATCTAGATATTGATACTATAGCACGTGAGTTATCCGTGCATCACGTGATTTATCCGTGCGGATAATAGCGCTTGGGCTGAAGGAGCCCCTCCGGAGTCTGTACAACCCCCCAGTGAGTGCATGTACCTACTGAGTGGTTGTGCTGAGTGCTGAGTGAATCGAACAGCTGCGTGACTGTGGTCCTAAGAGGATGCATTTGATTTCATTAATGTTGCACTTCAGCTGTCATATATCATTGTTTTTAAAATTGATGAGATATATTTTCTTATGTTTCAGTTGAACTTGACATGAAATTACTGTTTTGGCCTTAAATATTGAATTTGAAAGCATGCCTAACGTATTATGTTGGAAATTACTGTAATTGGACTCAGCTGTGAAGCTCGTCACTACTTTCAGTTCTTTATTTAGTATTGTTACTTGCTAAGTTGGTTATACTCATACTACACCCTGCACTTCGTGTGCAGATCCAAGTGTTCCAAGATACAGTGGGCGTTGATTTCTTTGCACAGTTGATTATCTTGAGATTTCGAGGTAGCTGCCGGTTTTTCGCAGACCTTGTCTCTCATTCCTTATCTTCTTGATTATTGTATTTGGTCTCAGACTATTATAGACCGTGATTTCCAGACTTCTGATGTATAGATGCTCATGTAATCTATGACACCCCAAAAGTTGGGAATTTCACATTATGTTTTGGGTTTTCTATCCCGGTTATGAGAACGTTTACCACTAAAAATTCTTTAAATTCATTCTTGTTAAAAGTGTTGGAAGTATTTGTGAGAAATCAACTTGACTAGTAACACATTAGGCTCCATCACGACAGGTTAGGATTTTGGGTCTAAACAAGTTGGTATCAGAGCCTAGGTTACATAGGTCTCACGAGTCATGACCAGGTTTAGTAGAGTCTTGCGGATTGATATGGAGACGTCTGTACTTATCTTCGAGAGGTTGTGGAACCCTTAGAAAAATTTCACTTTCTTGTATTCTGTCGTGCGAATTTGTTAATTCTTGAAAATAAATTTCTGTTATTCTATTCTCTCACAGATGGTGAGGACACGTACTACTGGATCGGACGGTCAACCACTAATGCCACCAGTTAAGGCCGCGAGAGGCCGGGGCCCTGGTAGATGCCGAGGCCGAGGTAGAGTTTGAGGTGTAGCTCATACAACAGTTGGACAAGCACCAGTATCACAACTAGTTGCTCCAGCACGTGAGTAGATTCCAGATATAA
>AWOL01S0042537.1:3007-17922 GCA_000715115.1 Nicotiana otophora | reverse complement strand
CACCACTAGTTGCTCCAGCACGTGAGTAGATTCCAGATATAATTGAGCCGGTGCGACCAGCTTAGTCACCAGCTGTGCCTATTGTGATTCCATGCCTTCAGGAAGTTTTGGCCCAGATATTGACAGTTTGCACTGGCCTTGCTCAGGTGGTTTTGGCTTAGGCCACACCAGCCACTTCTCAAGCTAGGGGAGGTACTCATACCACTATTGCTCGTACTCCAGAGGAGGTAGTGCAGGGACTTCAGATACCGGGGGCACTACCAGCCCAGCCGGCTGCAACTACTTAGGCCCCGGTAATCCCATTATGGCAGATGATGAGCAAAGAAGACTCGAGAGATTTGGGAGGCTTCGACCTCCATCATTTAGCGGTGCTGAGTCAGAGGATGCTCAGGGTTTTCTAGATAAGTGCCAGCGGATGCTTCGGACAACGGGTATTCTGGAGACCAATGGGGTCTCGTTCACTACTTTTCAGTTTTTTGGGGCTGCCTTAAGATAGTGGGAGGCTTATGAGAGGTGCAGGTTGGTCGGTGCAGTAACACTTACATGGCAGGAGTTCTCAATTCTCTTTTTGGAGAAGTTCGTGCTGCAATCTCGTAGGGAGGAGCTGCATAGACAGTTTGATCATCTTTGGAAGGATGGCATGTCTCTGACCCAGTACAAGATGAGGTTTTCTGAGTTGGCTCGTCACGCAGTTTGGTTGGTTGCCACTGATAGGGAGAGGATTAGGAGGTTCATTGATGGCCTCACGTATCAGCTGTGGTTGCTTATGACTAGGGAGAGGGTATCTGGTGCCACTTTTGATGAGGTGATTAACATTGCTCTGCAGATAGAGGCGGTCCATAGCCAAGAGCGTGGTGAGAGGAAGGTTAAGAGGCCTCGAGGTTCGGGCTATTTTAGTGGGGTACCTTCTGGGGGGTAGTCCTACTACAGAAGGGGTCGCTCTTAAAGGCCCACTCAGACGACTCGTCCAGCTCATCGTGGTGCAACAGCTTGCCACTGTTCTTACAGTGCTTATTCAGGCCGATCTTCATTCAGTGCACTACCAGCGTAGAGTTCTCATCATGCCTCATCCACTCAGGCTTCTACAGGTAATTCCTCGAGTTATCAGGAGCAGCAGTTCCGTCAGAGGAGGGGTTGTTTTAAGTGCAGAGAATTTGGTCATTTCAAGAGAGATTGTCCTAGGCTGTTGAGTAGGGCTCCACAGCAGAGTTCTCAACCAACGGCACCAGCACCAGCACCAGCAGTTACACCACCCACCTAGCCAGCTCGGGGTGGGGCTCAGCCAGTTAGGTGTTGCCCAAGAGGGGGAGGCCGATCAAGTTGTGGTCAGGCTCGATTCTATGCTTTTCCTGCCAGGCCAGATATTGTTGCTACAGATACAGTGATCATATGTATTATCTCATTGTGCCACAGAGAAGCTTCTATGTTATTTGACACTGGTTTTACTTCTTCGTATGCATCATCGTACTTTACTCATTATATGGATTTGCCCCCTGAGTCCTTAGTTTCACCTGTTCGTGTATCTAAGTCGGTGGGCGATACTATTATTATGGACCGTGTATATCGGTCGTGTGTGGTAACTATTGGGGGATTAGAGACTAGAGTTGATCTCTTATTGCTTAGAATGGTTGACTTCGATGTAATCTTGGGTATTGAATAGTTGTCTCCATGTCATGTTATTCTGGACTGTCACGCAAAGACTATGACGTTGACGATGCCGGGGTTTCCGAAGGTCGAATGGAGAGGTTCTCTAGATTATGTTCCTAGCAGGGCAATTTCTTATTTGAAGGTGCAATGTATGGTTGGAAAGGGGTGTTTGTCATATTTGGCCTTTGTGAGGGATATTTATGCAGATACTCCTATTATTGATTCAGTACCGGAGTGCGAGACTTTTCAGATTTATTTCCTGTAGTTTGACTTGGTGTCGGGCACGCAGCTCATTTTTATTCCTCCACATCATATGGCACCAGCTGAGTTGAAAAAATTGAAAGAGCAACTTCAGGAACGTCTTGATAAGGGGTTTATTAGGCCTAGTGTGTCGCCTTGGGGTGCACTGGTTTTGTTTGTTAAAAAGAAGGATGGTACTATGTGGATGTGCATCGACTACAGGCAGTTGAACAAATTAACAATCAAGAACAAATATCCTTTACCGCGTATTGATGATTTATTTGACCAGCTTTAGGAGGCGAGGGTATTCTCTAAAATTGATTTGAGATCCGGGTATCACCAGTTAAAAATTTAGGATTCTGATACTCTAAAGGTGATATTCAGGACCCGTTATGGTCACTATGAATTTCTCGTGATGTCTTTTGGGTTGACCAATGCTCCAGCAATATTTATGCACTTGATGAATAGTGTATTCCAGCCATACCTTGATTCATTTGTCATACTATTTATTGATGATATCCTGGTGTACTCACATAGCTAGAAGGAGCATGCACAACACCTGGGTATTGTATTATAGAGGCTGAGAGAGAAAAGACTTTATGCAAAATTCTCTAAGTGTGAGTTCTGGATGTGTTCGGTAGCATTCTTGGGACACATAGTGTCCATTGAAACAATTAAGGTGGATCCGAAGAAGATAAAGGTAGTTCAAAGTTGGCCCAAGCCATTTTTAGCTACTTATATTCGATGTTTTCTTGGCTTGGCCGGTTATTATCGTATCTTTGTGGAGGGTTTCTCGTCTATTGTATTGCCTTTGACTAAATTGAACCAGAAAGGTGCTCTGCTCAGGTGGTCGGATGAGTGTGAAGAGAGCTTTCAGAAGCTCAAGATAGCTTTGACTACAACCCCCGTATTGGTGTTGCCTACAGGTTCAGGGTCTTATACTGTGTATTGTGATGCGTCGCGTATTGGTCTCGGCACAGTGCTGATGTAAGACGGTAGGGTGATTGCCTATGCATCCAGACAGCTAAAGGTACACGAGAAGAATTATCCAGTCCATGATCATGAGTTAGCAGCTATTGTTAATGCCTTTAAAATTTGGCGGCATTACTTGTACGGTGTCCAGTGTGAGGTGTATACCGATCATCAGAGTCTGCAACATTGGTTTAAACAGAAGGATCTTACCTTGTGGCAGCGAAGGTGGTTGGAGTTGCTTAAGGATTATGATATCACCATTCTCTATCGTCCCGAAAAGGCCAATATGGTGGTCGATGCCNTGGAGTTTCTTAAGGATTATGATATCACCATTCTCTATCATCCCGGAAAGGCCAATGTGGTGGCTGATGCCTCGAGTCGTAAGGCGAAGAGTTTGGACAGCTTAACATACTTACCGATAGCGGAGGCCTTTATCCTTAAGTGTTCAAGCCTTGGCCAACCAGTTTGTCATATTGGATATCTCCGAGCCGAGCCGAGCCGATTTTTGGCTTGTGTGGTTTCTCAATCTCTTTTTTATGATCGTATCAGAGAACGTTAGTATGACGACCCTCATCTGCTTGTCCTTAAGGACACAGTTCAGCATGGCAATGCCAAGGAAGTCACTACTGGGGATGATAGTGTATTATGGATGCAGGCAGGCTATGTGTGCCTAATATAAATGGTTTGCGTGAGTTGATTTTCCAAGAGGCTCACAGTTTGCGGTACTCCATTCATCCAGGTGACGCAAAGATGTATCGGGATTTGAGGCAGCACTATTGGTGGTGACAAAAAAGAAAGATATAGTTAGGTTTGTAGCTTGGTGTTTAAATTATCAACAGGTGAAGTACGAGCATCAGAGACCAGGCGGATTGCTTTAGAGACTTGAAATTCCAGAGTGGAAGTGGGAGCGTATCACCATGGACTTCGTAGTTGGACTCGCACAGACTTTGAGGAAGTTTGATGCTGTTTGGGTGATTATTGATCGGTTGACCAAGTTCGCACATTTTCTTCCAATTGGTACTACTTATTCTTCGGAGCGGTTGGCTGAGATTTATATCCGCGAGATTATTCGCCTGCACTGTGTGCCAGTGTCTATCATTTCAGATCGGGGTACGCAGTTTACATCACAGTTTTGGAGGGTAGTCCAACGAGAATTAGGTACACAGGTTCAGCTGAGTACATCATTTCACCCTCAGATGGAAAGACAGTCCAAGCACACTATTCAGATATTGGAAGATATGCTACGCGCTTGTGTTATAGATTATCCCGGTTCTTGGGATCCGTTTTTTCCGCTTATAGAGTTTGCTTATAATAACAGCTACCAATCAAGCATTCAGATGGCTCTGTATGACGCTTTATATGGGAGGCGGTGTCAGTCTCCGATGGGCTAGTTTGAGCCGGGTGAGGCTACGCTATTGGGTACTGATTTAGTTCAAGATGCTTTGGAAAAAGTTAAATTGATTCACAATTGACTTTGCACGGCGCAGTCTAGACAGAAGAGTTATGCTGACCAGACGGTACGTGATGTTGCTTACACGGTTGGGGAGAAGGTTCTGCTCAAGATTTCACCCATGAAGGGTGTGTTGAGGTTCGGGAAGAAGGGCAAGTTGAGCCCTCGGTATATTGGGCCTTTTGAAATACTTAAGAAGATTGGAGAGGTAGTTTATGAACTTGCATTTTGGCCTAGTCTATCGAGTGTTCATCCGGTGTTTTATGTATCTATGCTCCGGAAGTATGTCGGGGATCCGTCTCATATTTTGGATTTCAGCACAGTGTAGTTGGATGGTAATTTGACTTATGATGTGGAGACAGCAGCCATTTTAGACCAAAAAGTTTGAAAGTTGAGATCAAAGAACATAGCATCAGTGAAAGTGCAGTGGAAAGGCCAGCCAGTCGGAGAAGCTACTTGGAAGACTGAGCGGGAGATGCGGAGCAAATATCCACACCTATTTGTTTAAGAGGGAGAGAATGTAACGACTTCGACGGTCGTGAGGTTTTACAATGAATTGGAACACTTAGTTCCAACGTTTAAAGTTTAAGTTTAAATAGTTATCAGATGTCGACTTATGTGTAAATGATCCCGGAATAGAGTTTTCATGATTCCAGTAGCTCTGTATGGTGATTTTGGACATTGGAGCATGTCCGGAAAATTATTTTGAAGCCTGTAGCTAAATTAGGCTTTAAATGGAGAAAATAGAAATTTCAATTTGGAGTTTGACCAGGGAGTTGACTTTTTGATATCGGGGTCGGAATCTGATTCTGAAAATTGGAATAGGTCTGTTATGTTATTTATGACTTGTGTGCAAATTTGCAGGTCAATCGGACTTGATTTGATAGGTTTTGGCGTTGAATGTAGAGTTTGAAAATTCATAGTTTCATTAGGATTGAATTGGGGTATGATTCGTGGTTTTAGTGATGCTTGATGTGATTTGAGTTTTCAACTAACGCCGTATGATGTTTTAGGACTTGTTGGTGGTTGAGGTCCCGGGGACCTCGGGTGAGTTTTGGTGGGTTAACGGATCAATTTTTGGACTTGGAGCTTTGCTGGAATCTTTCTGATGCACTATTTGGTTTCTTTCATGTCGTTCGTGAGAAGAGCCTCGTGTTCGCGAAGAAGAACTGAGGGGAAGGCAAGATTTACTCTTCGCGTTTGCGAAGGAGAGGACGCATTCATGAAGGGTTGGGCAGGCTGTGCGTCGCAAATGCGAGAGGGTTGTCGCGGTCGCGAAGGAGAGAGGGAGCTGGGGTTGGACCAAACGCATTGGCCTACGCGTTCGCGTGGGAGGCTTCGCGTTCACGAAGTCCTGAGATCGTTAACCATCGCGTTCGCGAGTGGGATCTCGCATTTGAGAAGAAGATATTGGGCCCGCAGATTTTTATGCTTCGCGAACGCGAGACTAGGGCCGCGTTTGTGAAGGAGGGATTCTGGGCAGTGCAAAATGTGGTTCACGAACGCGAGGCAGTGGCCGCATTCACGAAGAAGAAAAACCTAGGCAGAGAGTTTAAGTTCTAAATGTTCCCTTTTTGACGAATTGGAGCTTGGGAAGAGGCGATTTTCGGGAGATCTTCAAGGAAAACAACGAGATAAGTGTTCTTAACTCGATATTGGTCAAATTACCCAAATCCATGGTTGGTTTTAACATTTTATTAGTGATTTAAGTTTGAAAATTTGTGAAAACCCTCTTGGTTTAATTTGAGGATTTGAGTATCGAGATGATGTCGGAATTTGGTAAAATTTGTATGGTTGGACTCGTGGATGAATGTGCGTATATATTTTGTAACTTTTGTCGGGTTCCGAGATGTGGGCCCCATGGGAAATATTTGAGTGCAATTTCGGATTTTGTTGGAAAATTAGTATTTTTTATATGAAATTTAGTCCTATAACTTGTATTGACTGAATTGAATCATTTGTGACTATATTTGAGGCGTTTGGAGGCCGATTCGCGAGGCAAAGGCATAACAGAATAAAGAATTACACGGTTTGAGGTAAGTAACAGTTCTAAATCTGGTTCTGAGGGTATGAAACCCCGGATTTTCTGTTATGTGATCAGTTTTGAGGTGACGCGCATACTAGGTGACGGGCGTGTGGGCATGCACCTTAGGAATTGTGAATTGGTCAAATTCCATAGAGCTATGTAGTCGAATAATCTGTTGTTATCTATACATTCTCCATGTAGTAGAGAAATTAAACCACAAATCATGTTTAGATTATGTGTTGGCACTGTAGGGACCCACATAGGTCATGTACGGGTTGAATTATCTACTAAATTGTTGTTTTGTACTCAGACACAGTTTACTTGTTTATTTTATCTCAATCTCTATTGTTCATTATTGATGCATCATATCATTGTTGTTTGGGCTGATTTTCATGGTTATTGAGAGCCCGAGAGTCTAGAGAGATTTATGACTGAGTGAGGCCGAGGGCCTGATTGTGAGATATTGATACTATAGCACGTGAGTTGTCAGTGCATCACGTGAGTTGTCTGTACGGATCCAGATATTGATACTATAGCACGTGAGCTGTCCTTACGGATCCAGATATTGATACTATAGCACGTGAGCTGTCCTTACGGATCCAGATATTGATACTATAGCGCAGAGTTGTCCGTGCAACACGTGAGTTATCTGTGTTGATCCAGATATTGATACTATAGCACGTGAGTTGTCTGTGCGGATTATAGCGCTTGGGCTGAAGGAGCCCCTCCGGAGTCTGTACACACCCCCAGTGAGCGCAGGTACCTACTGAGTGCGAGTGCTGAGTGAATGGAATGGCTGAGTGACTGTGGTCTTGAGAGGATGCATTTGATTTCTTAATTGTTGCACTTCAGCTATCATATATCACTGTTTTGGGAATTTCTGAGAGATATTATCTTATGTTTCAGTTAAACTTAACATGAATTACTATTTTGGCCTTAAATGTTGAACTTGAAAGCATGTCTACCTTATTATGTTGGAAATTACCGTAACTGGACTCATCTGTGAAGCTCGTCACTACTTTCAGTTCTTTATTTAGTATTGTTACTTGCTAAGTTGGTTGTACTCATACTACACCCTGCACTTCGTGTGCAGATCCAGGTGTCCTCGGACACAGTGGGTGTTGATTTCTTCGCACAATTAATTATCCGGAGATTTTGAGGAAGCTGCCGGTGTTTCGCAGACCTTTTGTCACGACCCAAAATATGTTAAAGGCCGTGATGGTGCTGGACACCACTGTCAGGCAAGCCAACACTAAATAGTCAATCAAATTCGCATTTTGAATATTTTTGAAATCGTAAATTTACTTCAATTTACCTAGTAAAGGATGGATTTATAGAATAAATAACAATGTTTTCCAATTCCAATAGTGAACATCCCATAATCATCCCAGAACCCGGTGTTACAAGTGCATGACCATTTTCTAAAAATTTATAAAAAAATACAATAACTGTCCGGAATACAACTTGGACAGGAAAGAAAATACAATACTCTTAAGGAGACTCTGCTGGTTGCAGTGCGTTGTATGGAATGCAGCTCACCTAAGTCCCCGCTGTAATCATGCCTCTGCGCCCACAAGGCCGCTAAACATATGTGTAGCTGCACAAAAATGTGCAGCAAGTTTAGTATGAGTACGTAAATCAATACGTACCCAGTAAGTATCCCGCCTAACTTCGACACTTACTATGGGCTATAAATAAAATACCAATGGTATGATTAAGTATGGATTTCGTAGAACGGTAGTAAGCTCATTATTTTGAAGTAAGTAAGCAATTCTTTTATAATTAAGGAATCTCCAAATTTATTTTCGTCTTTTAACAATTTATATCTCCGTCCAGTGAGACCATATCAATTGTCATAAATTACAGGGCAAGCAATACAAGCATGCGCAAATCACGTTGAGATCGTACGACCCGATCCAACATAAAATTTAAACTGTGCACTGTTAGAGGGTCGAATGGCGCGAACCATAGATATATCTATAAATTTCCCCGCTCGCGAATCATACATGCGACGCGGTCAAATATAAATTTAATGAAATACCCTGCTCGCGAATCATACCTACGTTGCGGCCTAATATAAGTTTAACATTTAAATCATATTTCTTTTTTGATTCTTTTCAAAATAAGGGAAATTCAACTTAAAGCTTTTTAAGGAAATTACACCGCTCGTGAATCATACATGCGACGCGGTTACACATAGATTTCTTAAGCTATTATAATATTCCTCAATTCTTTTCGACATTATGAAGTTCAAATGAAACCTTCTAAATCTTAATTTCTTCAAATTTCCATTCTTTCAAGACAATCGTTACTCAACCTCAATCTTGCATCTTCTCAAGGCAAACAATAACATAAATCGACAACAATGTTAACAAGGCATGATGTAAACCTAGACTACCCGACATGGGCATAACTGGTAGCTACATACGGGCTCTCGTCACCTCGTGCCACAATTAGAAGAATATATTAATTCATTTCACATATGGGGTTAATTTCCTCTTATAAGATTAGAAAGAAGACTTACCTCGCTCCGAAGTTTCATAACCGACTCCCAAGCCATTCAATCAACTCAAATTGATGCCTAACGCTCCAAAACTAGTCAATAAGTAAAATAATCCATACATATATACTCTAATACTCATTATAATCCTATTTAAAATAATTCCCAACTCCGTTCGAAAAGTTGATAAAATCATTACCCATAACCTTATGAAATCAAATATATGATTTCTATCCAATTACATAACCATTTTCGTGGTTAAAATCTCCTTTTTATAAAAATCTAGGTTTTTCATCTAAACCCTTGATTTCCAAGATTTACCGGTTATAATCTATCCATAATTTATGAATTTAACTCAAAGTGTGAAGAACTAACTTACCTTCAAGTTGCTAGTTGAAATACCTTCTCAACATGCTCCACAATCGCCCAAAACATAAAGAAAATGATAATGGCTCGCTTCTGCGCAAACACAGGTGTGCCTGTCCCTTCGCTCCTGCGCATCCATCTGCCTCTACGCGCAAATCAACACGCAGGTGCGCTAAAATACTTCGCATCTGCGGTTGCTGGCCAGCTCCTCTCATTCGCACCTGCGACTGGTGGCTCACAACTTCGAGCTCGCACTTGCGGCTGCCCATGCGCAGGTGCAATCATACTAGAAGCTGGAAGCTTCAGCTCTTCCTCCAAATCCCAAAATTGGTTCGAGCCTTGTCTAGTTAACACTCAGGGGCCCCGGGGCCCTGCCCGAACATACCCACAAGTTTGGAATCATAAAATGGACTCGCTCGAACTCCCAGAACGTGTAAAACAACATCCAAACTAAGAATAATACCCCAAACCAAATTGATTCATCTTAGAAATTTCAAATTCTTCAAACTTACTCCGAACGCACCGAAATATACTTATACTGCGTGGAGTGACACCAAATTTTGCGTTCAAGTCTTACATCACGGAACATACCTACTCCAACTTCCGAAATTAGATTCCGAACCTGATATCAAAAAGTACACTTGCGGTCAAACTTCTCAAGAACCTTCAAATTTCTAACTTTAGCCAAATGACTCCAAAATGACCTACGGACCTCTAAATCCACTTCTGGACGCGCTCCCAATTCCAGAATCACCACATGGAGCTATTCCCAGACTTGGAATTCCAAATGGACATCGATAACATTGAAATGCACTACAACCCAAATTTGTGAAATTCTTCCAAAATGCTAACTTCTGCAATAGGTGCCGAAATTCTCCCGGGGCACCCAAAGCCCGATTCGAACATACGCCCAAGTCCGAAATCATCATACGAACCTGTTGGAACCTCCAAATCCTTATTCCGAGGCCGTTTACTAAAAAAACCAAACTTAGTCAATTCTTTCAACTTAAAGCTTTCGAAATGAGAATTATCTTTCCGATCCAACTCTGAACTTCCCGAAATTACATTCCGACCACACGCACAAGTCCTAATACCTGAAGTGAAGTTGCTCATGGCCTCAAGCTGCTGAACGACGCGCTAGAGCTCAGTACGACCGGTCGGGTCATTACATTCTCTCCCACTTAAATATACGCTTGTCCTCGAGCGTGCCAAGAACTGCGCTCGAGTTTTCCGAAATCACTGTTTAACACCTCGTGCACCTACCCGTGCTACCACAACTCAGTTGAGCACATTAGATCGATCAAATCTGAAGATATTCTCTTTTATTTAGGAAGATAAGCCTTAGAGACCAGTTCCAACATCCGAAATTCTTTGCCATGCCCACTTCCAACATACGAACACCGTATCAATCACCACACGGTGTACTAGAAAATGACTGCATTCCTTTGCCGAATTCACACCATGCACCACAATATTCACATGACCATAATAACATTCTCTGATCATAAGAGCCGACATTCCCCGAACCAGATGCTCACCATGCACCTCATGACATATATAAGTCTGGTTCCAACTCTTGCAATACCGCTACGATAGAAGAGGTATGTAGAAATTCATAACTGACTGCCGAGTAAACAAATCATTGAGTCTCTCCTCCTGACTAGAATCGTCACCCCATTATAACCAAATGATGGTATTTGCTTTTTACTATACTTCATATAATCTGATCGCACTAATCCCGGGTCCAATAAACTTGTCTCACCCCAGTACAAGCTGCTCAGGCAATAAGCCACCGCAGAAACGATCAAAAGTCTCATGTGATGCCATAATATGCCAAGACGCTACCAACTCGAACGTGATACATAAGGAAAATGAACTCGGGAAGGGATTACTCAACCCCCGTAACTAATTAGACAACCGAAAAGGTGTCATGAACCTTCCTCAGAAAATGGGACACAAAACACACAAAATAGAATATAGGGGACTATACACAACATCACACTGTTATGGCGCGCAACCCGATCCAAACATAAAATCTATATAAGGAGATACTTACCGAGCTAGAATGCGCATTATTACAAAATACCCGAATATCTGCCACAAGCACGCTAAGTGCATAATACCATCCCTGGGGGAGACGAATGGCGCCATACGCTACAAAACTCGAGAACAACGATGGTGTGATATATGATCTGAATCTCAAGAGCCATCCCGCTCATACAACACCATTGCTACGCAGAACCTCAACACATTGGAAATTTATCAAGATGTTCCACAACTCAGATGGCACAATATAGTATTACATGAAATAGACGACGACTAAATAACATCCAACGTCCGAATACTCATCCGTAAGGAGCGCTATGCCAAAATGAACACATCCGGCCTGACATAGAGCCCATATTCACTTTTAAATCCATCCACAGACCTTAAGCCGATTCTGATCGCACCGTATTAGGCTAATAACCTTTCAAGGGTCCATCATAACTGGAACAAACTTACACAGTCCACCACCAAATGAACCGAGCACCCTCCAGGCATAAATTCCCAATTAGCGATGTTACCAAAATCTTCATACTTGGTTTCCATTCTTCAATCAATCAAGTGACTACATGTCACACTTATACAATTTTCCCGTTGGATATGCTCGCATGACCTTCCGCACCAGGTAACAAGTCTGTACATTCATACTACCGGCCACACCAATCGCTGTAAAGCAAACTCGAGAATCTGCATTGAGTATGCAAAGCCTCTTCACACCAGGCACTGATCTCAGGTAACCCCAAAGAAAATACCAGCTTACTCTAACTATCTAAATCCTTTCCCGCTCATCCGAGCTCTTGACATTCGTGTAGACACCAAACTGCAACCTTGATCCTCAACTTCCGAATCCCATGCTGATCACTGCACTTAGTCATGCCGATGCACAAGAGTACAAGAATTTCATCTTAACTTCCAAACTACTAATAGGGTAAACACTTCACCCCATAGAAACCTTTTACTTAACTCGTTCCAAGAGAACCATCTCAACTCGCGACTGAATCTTCATATCTGCAAAACAATACCAATCTCAAGTAGTGGTCTAAACCACCACAATATTTCCGGGATCCATCTACACATAAAAATCCATAAAGGTCGAATGCCAAAAAATAAAATCAATTACGACGGCCGTCAAACCTCGCATGTACCGCCACAAATCACATGCACAACTCAACACGCTGAAGGAGCAGATCATTGCCATCATCATGCCAATTCAACCATTGCTAACCAAAACCCGACTTCTCGTAATTTACTCTAGATCTTCCTTAGAAATAACAACAACTCCTTTATCAATATCCGCTGCAAAAGCTCGATATTAAACCATACCATGGACTCGAAATCCTTAGACACCACACCTTAACTTTGAATCTACTAAGACCGTTATTGAGAGTCACGCACTCTGACTTGGTCCCGAATATAATCAACTCCAAGGCTCCGCTAGCGCATAAGCATCCTCTCAAAGAAGCACCTGGCCGAATTATCTTCCTTGTAACTCGCCTCTACATGGAGCAGAAATCATGAGTCTTCCCAAAGCCAGAGCATGAATCGGTAAGGCTAACTATATCACACACTCCTCAAATTGCTTGCTCAAATTAACACTGATGTTCTCTTTCCTTAGTCATAATAACCCATCAATATGTCGATAACCAAAAATCTTACAAATAGACGACCATGCAATCCAACTGTAGGCGTTGGGACTCTCCCACTTAGCTTGAAGCTACTATTGCAAAAATCTGGAACCCACCAAGATTCTTCCTTCATCGACATGATCCAGTACAATCAACCCACCAAAATCCTCGAAGTGCTTATATTAACATTTGATAAACACTCCGAACCACTAGCCAGATTTACATATAAAATATCTTACCAGGTAGCCAGTAGAATTCTTCGCAGAAGCTTCACCAATCATCACGTGACCACTAACCTGCTCACAGGAGATAACACACCTGTGGAAATTACATGCCGACATATTCCAACATCGCTGTACTGAGGTATAATTACTACAAAATCAGTAGATCATCCTGAGTCCGAGCTCATTCACCAGCTGCACCAGTCTGTTCACTCCTCATGGACGTCAACTAAAGGTGCGACAATACATTCCAATCCCAAGTCATGTTTTATCTTTCTTCATATCAAGCAAATCCTTTCTGTTATATCCAGTCTCTCGTTGTATAATAGCCAATATTTCAAATTAAATCCGTAGACCTAGTCACTGTCCACCATGAATCCCAAATCACTCTAAACTTTCCTCAAGACGTGTAGTTATCCTACCCCGTAACCCATATGCTACCGTGCCACTCTCCCACTTTGGTCAAACCCTCTCCTTTAAGTATCTACTCGACTTATGTTTCTCACACTTGGCCTTCTAAGAACTTAACCACAACAAGAAACCTCCTACATGTCCTTCCTCATCCTTCGCTGCCTAGTTATTGCCTTAAATCAAAATCTACCTTTGTAGCACTTGAACCGACAGATCGCTACTAACTTTAAACCTTTCCGAAAATCATCTTTCTCGAGCCATCAATACTAGGAATGCTGAATCGATCCTGAACCTCTACACACTACGACCTCTGACAGCCGCTTTCTCGGCACCATTTATAATACTCTGCCCCAAGGCAAATTGAGGAAAACCATAACATCGGCGAACTTAATACATTATAACCAATCAAGGACAATGACGCCACATCACAGGTGAAGATTCCACCACACTCGAAAATATCGAGTCCCGCAACTCCATCAACCCAAGTCTTAATATCCTCAGTTCGATTGACTTTCCTCCGTCGAAAGTAAAATACCTAATCTCTAAATCATGCACTGAGTAAACCTCCTTTCAAGTCATTCACTACCCCGACACATGGGCAAGCACCCTACCATCACATCAATACTGTGCGATAACAACTCATGAGCATCGTAGCAACCTGTGCATAGCCAAAAAGCTCTCAGAAGTACAGCCACTGAGCTGAAATGACAGAATATCCTTCCACAAGGCGACGACAATAGCCCAATCAGCTATGCAGGGAGAAACATCCCGCACCACATATGTAGAACCATTACAATTCCTCAATTTTCGATTTATAACCAGAGCTTCACGTCACATAAGATTGAATGGGAAAGAAATGAAGGCATAAGCCTCAAAGGAATCAAATCACATGATGCGAATCAAGAATGGAAATGCTCCTAACAACCCCGTAGCCTCTCGAAGATATGTACAGACGTCTCTGTACCGATCCGCAAGACTCTACTAGACTCGCTCATGACTCATGAGACCTAAGTGAACCTAGTGCTCTGATACCATCTTGTCACGACCCAAAAATCTATTAAAGGCCGTGATGGAATCGGACACCATTGTCAGGCAAGCCAACACTAAAAATTAATTAAATTCGCATTTTTAATATTTTTAAAATCGTAAATTTACTTCGATTTACCTAGTAAAATATGGATTTACAGAATAAATAACAATGTTTTCCAATTCCAATAGTGAACATCCCATAATCATCCTAGAACCCGGTGTCACAAGTGCATGAGCCTTTTCTAGAAAGTTAAAATAAAATACAATAACAGTCCGGAATACAACTTGGACAGGAAAGAAAATACTATAATCTGAAAGAGACTCTGCTGGTTGCGGTGCGTCGTATAGAATGCAACTCACCTAAGTCCCCGCTATAATCGCGCCT
>AWOL01S0042527.1:214434-244393 GCA_000715115.1 Nicotiana otophora | reverse complement strand
AATTGATCGGTTACTCTATTTGAATTAATAAATATAGATATCTTATAATTAGCTATATTAAAAAATATATATATAAGAAACATAACTACTCATTCAAATTGCGGAGTTGTTTCAAGTTGGAGTTTTAAAATTATTTAAAATTTAAAAAACAATTTATATATAATAAAAGGAGAGGCAAAAGCACATTATTAAGACAAGTGGCACAACTACAAAAAGCCAAGTGGCATTATTAAGATAAAATAAACTACCTTTTTAACTGGTTACTCTATTTGAATTAATAAATATAGATATTTTATAATTAGCTATATTAAAAAAACTAAAATATAAAAAAAATAACTACTCATTCAAATTGCGGAGTTGTTTCAAGTTGGAGTTTTAAAATTATTTAAAATTTAAAAAACAATTTATATATAATAAAAGGAGAGGCAAAAGCACATTATTAAGACAAGTGGCACAACTACAAAAAGCCAAGTGGCATTATTAAGATAAAATAAACTACCTTTTTAACTGGTTACTCTATTTGAATTAATAAATATAGATATTTTATAATTAGCTATATTAAAAAAACTAAAATATAAAAAAAATAACTACTCATTCAAATTGCGGAGTTGTTTCAAGTTGGAGTTTTAAAGTTATTTTAAAATTAATAAACAATCTATATATAATAAAAGGAGAGGCAAAAGAACATTATTAAGACAAGTGGCATAACCACAAAAAGCCAAGTGGCATTATTAAGATAAAATAAACTACCTTTTTAACTGGTTACTCTATTTGAATTAATAAATATAGATATTTTATAATTAGCTATATTAAAAAAACTAAAATATAAAAAAAATAACTACTCATTCAAATTGCGGAGTTGTTTCAAGTTGGAGTTTTAAAGTTATTTTAAAATTAATAAACAATCTATATATAATAAAAGGAGAGGCAAAAGAACATTATTAAGACAAGTGGCATAACCACAAAAAGCCAAGTGGCATTATTAAGATAAAATAAACTACCTTTTTAACTAAAAACCCTTTTTAAATTTTGAATTGATTGGTTACTCTATTGTAATTAATAAATATAGATATCTTATAATTAGCTATATTAAAAAAAAGAAAATATAAAAACAAATAACTACTTATTCAAATTGGGGAGTAGTTTCAAGCTGGAGCTTTAAAATTATTTTAAAATTAAAAAACAAAAATAATAAAAAATTAACTTAGCTACAATAAAAAAGAAAAAATATTAATAATAATAAAAAAAGCTACATATTTAAGTTGGGGAATAGTTTTAAGTTGGAGTTTTTAAATTATTTTACAATAAAAAACGAAAATAAAGAAATAAACAATTGCTAATTCAAATTGGAGTGTGATTTCAATTTGGAGTTTTAATATTATTTTAAAATCTATAGATAATAAAAGGAGAGGGAAAAGCACATTATTAAGACAAGTGGCATAACCACAAAAAGTCAAGTGGCATTATTAAGACAAAATAAATTGCCTTTTTAACTAAAAAATACTTTTTAAATTTTGAATTTATTGGTTACTCTATTTGAATTAATAAATATAGATATCTTATAATTAGCTATATTAAAAAAACGAAAATATAAAAAACAAATAACTACTCATTCAAATTGCGGAGTTGTTTCAAGTTAGAGTTTTAAAGTTATTTTAAAATTAATAAAAAATCTATATATAATAAAAGGAGAGGCAAAAGAACATTATTAAGACAAGTGACATACCACAAAAAGCCAAGTGACATTATTAAGATAAAATAAACAACCTTTTTAACTAAAAAACACTTTTTAAATTTTGAATTGATTGGTTACTCTATTTGAATTAATAAATATAGATATCTTATAATTAGCTATATTAAAAAAAAGAAAATATAAAAACAAATAACTATTTATTCAAATTGGGAGTAGTTTCAAGCTGGAGTTTTAAAGTTATTTTAAATTAAAAAACCAAAATAATAAAAAATTACATTAGCTACAATAAAAAAACAAAAATCTATATAGAATAAAAGGAGAGGCAAAAGCACATTATTAAGACAAGTGGCATAACCACAAAAAGCCAAGTGGCATTATTAAGACAAAATAAATTGCCTTTTTAACTAAAAAATACTTTTTAAATTTTGAATTGATTGGTTACTCTATTTGAATTAATAAATATAGATATCTTATAATTAGCTATATTAAAAAAACGAAAATATAAAAAACAAATAACTACTCATTCAAATTGCGGAGTTGTTTCAAGTTAGAGTTTTAAAGTTATTTTAAAATTAATAAAACATCTATATATAATAAAAGGAGAGGCAAAAGAACATTATTAAAACAAGTGGCATAACCACAAAAAGCCAAGTGGCATTATTAAGATAAAATAAACAACCTTTTTAACTAAAAAAACCTTTTTAAATTTTGAATTGATTGGTTACTCTATTTGAATTAATAAATAGATATCTTATAATTAGCTATATTAAAAAAAAGAAAATATAAAAACAAATAACTATTTATTCAAATTGGGTGTAGTTTCAAGCTGGAGTTTTAAAGTTATTTTAAATTAAAAAAACACAAATAATAAAAAATTAAATTAGCTACAATAAAAAAGCAAAAATATTAATAATAATAATCAAAGCTACCTATATAAGTTGGGGAATAGTTTTAAGTTGGAGTTTTTAAATTATTTTAAAATAAAAAACGAAACTAAAGAAATAAAAAATTGCTAATTCAAATTGGAGTGTGATTTCAATTTGGAGTTTTAATATTATTTTAAAATCTATATATAATAAAAGGAGAGGCAAAAGCACATTATTAAGACAAGTGACATAACCACAAAAAGCCAAGTGGCATTATTAAGACAAAATAAATTGCCTTTTTAACTAAAAAATACTTTTTAAATTTTGAATTGATTGGTTATTCTATTTGAATTAATAACTACTTATTCAAATTGGGGAAAAGTTTTAAGTTGGAGTTTTAAAATTATTTTAAAATAAAAAACGAAAATAAAGAAATACAAATTGCTAATTCAAATTGGGGTATGGTTTAAATTTGGAGTTTTAAAATTATTTTAAAATTAAAAAACTGAAAGAAAGATATAAAAAATTGTCAATGTAAATTAGGGAGTAGTTTCTTTCTAATATAATAGTCTTTATATATACAAAAAGAGAAGTAAATAACTATATGATGCTAAGTGGTATAACTATAAGATGCCAAGTATAGATATTTAGGACAAAGCTCCAACAAATTTGGTGTTTTAAAATAAAAAATAATATTAAAAAAGATAAAAAATTGCTAATTGAAATTTGGGAGTAGTTTCAAGTTGGAGTTTTAAGACAAAATAAAATACCTTTCTAACTAAAAAAGCTTACGAATTTTAAATTTTAAATTAATTGGTTATTCTATTTGAATTATAATATATATATATATATATATATATATATATATATATATATCTTATAGTAATTAGCTATAAAGAAATGAAAAAGAATTACCCATTCAAATTGGGGAGTAGTTTCAAGTTGGAGTTTTAAAAATATATTAAATAAAAAAATAAATGAAAAAATAAAATAGCTATAATAAAAAACGGAAATATATAAATAAAAGAAATACCCATTCAAATCGGGGAGTAGTTTCAAATTGGAGTTTTAAAATTATTTTAAAATTAAAAATGAAAATAAAGAAATAAAATAACTTTCAATTCAAATAAAAAATACAAAAAATCAAGTGGCATTGTTAAGACAAAATATTTTTCAAGTGGCATTCAAACGGGGGAGTAGTTTCAAGTTGGAGTATAAAACTTATTTTAAAATTAAAAACAAAAAATAAAAAAAATTAAATTAGCTCTGGTAAAAAAACCAAAATATTAAAAAAAAAATACTTATTCAAGTTGGGGAGTAGTTTTGGTTATTCAAAGTACTTGCTAATTCAATAATAAAAATAAAAATAAAAAGGATCAAACAATTTATTTGATTACTACATGATATGTATCCTTTAATTTTGTATAGATTGTGTTATATTTCTGTACACTATATTAAATAATAAAATACAATTAATATTTATAAGATTAATATTTTGTCAAATTATTCGCACATCGCGCGGGTTTTTATACTAGTATTATCTAATAGCAAAGAATCATGGAATAGGAACATGATAATGTCGGTGAGGGCAAAAACTTTAACACTTTGCCGTTTCATATCCATGGCCGCATATTAGAAAAAAACAGAAGAGAGAGTAAAGGAAAAATGTTGAAAAATTAAAAGGAGCATATGTTTTATGTAAGGATATGTAGTTGAGTGATAAAATTAAAATCTCAAGAGAGATATATGGATAAGTTTTATGTGAGAGAATCTAAAGAAAGATATATTTAAAGTTATAAATTTTAAAATAAATTGTATTCTATATAATGTTTTAAAATTAGTTGTAACTTATTTAAATAAGTTGTGTTGTGCGTAAATTCCTGAAAAAATTACGGTAATGAATCCAAATAGAGAACATTGTGGAAAATGATAAATTTTGGTGGGGATCACATGGTCAAGATAGGCTCAAAAATGCTGCTGACTGAGCCCACGTTTATATTACAGCTATCGACAACGAGTAATCATGCGGAAGAAGCCAGTTTTTACAGCACTATTTACATCGTATCGTTTTTTAAATTTGTTTACACGTAGTTAGTATAGGCAAACTGCAGAAAAAGACATCTTGGCTCCTCTTCCTCCTCCTCCTTCATGTTATTTGTATACAATAATATTTTTCAAACTTACAGCAACTGACATATAATACTTTAAAGAAATGGTCTTGCATTTTGAATATGAAAAGTAAGTTTAAATCAAGTAAGTGTTATCGGAAAAGCTAGAAAATATTGGCAAATCAATATTGTTGCGAGCTTAATGAAATGAGTCTAATTTTCAATATGAAAAGTGAGTTTAAATTAAGTGAGTATTAGAAAAAACTTAAAAACATTAACGAATCACAATCATTGCAAAATGGATTCGTTAGATTTATCATTATTTTGATAAATTGATGATTGCATTTGTTTTTTACATAAATTTGGAACTTATGTTTCAAAATTAAGCTCAGAAATAGATTTGAATCATGTGTTGAAATGTTGAAATTCGAAGAATAAGTTGTTGTTTTTAAACAAAAATTTATTCACCTAAACTTATATTAGTGCCTGAAATTCAGCGATATATGCATGAACCTCATGTTTAAGGCTGAAGTTCAACCATAAAATGTCAAAAATTTGGCCTAGGCATCCAAATTTTAGTAAAAAAGTTCCCTAAAGTTTGTTGTCAAACTTCAGACGCAATTTTTTGTAGCTTTAGTCAAGTATGCCCGAAGTGAACTTCGAAATGGCTAAACTTGAAAATTTTATACACTACGGCTAAATTTTAAAAAGGAAAAATTGGCACCGTGTGACAACATATAATATGAATTGACAAATTTTTACGACCCATTTGGCCATAAATTTTGTCAAAATAAACTTGAGTTTTATTTGGCAAACACATGTTCGGCCATAGATTTTGCCTACATTTTAGCCAAATCCCAAATCCCAAAATCAGCCGGTTTTGGGCCAAAATATCACTATTATATTTTTAAAAAATTGCCTCAAACTTTTATATTTTATAAAAGAGCCCACCATTTATTATTTTGTAACGATGTTGCTTCGTCTTCTCAGTCATCTGTTAGTGTATCATGTAGTTCATTATAAAAATGATAATTTTATATCAAATTTATTTATGTTCAGGAATATGGTTTGCGATAATATAATGAATATTATTGATAATGGTACTGTTGGGTATTTGTGATAGTTTTTAGAACTTATGGGTATAAATCATGTTTCATGTGTTTTCCAAACCAAACTTCACCCAAAATAGATGTCCAAACACATTTTCATCTTCAAACCAAACTTCACCCAAATTAGATTTTTCAGAATAAATTTGGGAATCTATGGCCAAACGCTAGCTTAGTCTTAGATTACGTTTGGCAAAGACAGTCCAAAAAAATTGGCATTGTATAGCCAAATTCTAAAAAACCTACTTTCCTCTTTATTCTCTCCCATGACTCAATTACATCTGGTTTCCGCACGAGAAAAAGAGCACGAAATGCTAATCTCCTTCGCCGACTGCAATTTCAAACTCCGCCTCATCACTTTTTTGCTATGAACTTGAGATTCATTATTTAGAAGACAAATTAGATTGCAAACAAACAAAATGCATATTTTTTTATTATTAAAAAATGCAAATATATACTTACACGTATATACACATGTATCATACATTTGGGGTCAATACTTTTTGATGGGTGGATTCATCCTCATTTTGTTTCTTCAATTTTTTCTTTTATTTTTTTGATTGAAAAAATAGTCCTAATTCTCATCTTGTATATTAATGTATTTCTACCATCTATATTTGTGTATATTCATAAGAAATTATGTGTTATACATTGAGATATACATAGAAAAAAATAAATTTTTGATATATATTTTGATATACAATAAATAAATAAATTGATATACATTTTGATATACACATAAAATAAAAATAAAATTGTAATATACATTTTGGCATACACATTATTTGATGTGTTATACATTGTGATATACAAACAATATAATTATTTTTTGTTATACACTTGGATATGCATTGACATAGAGTCAACAATAAATTTTAAACAATTATATTTATAATTTCATATTTTAGATATACAATAAAATTTTAATATACACAAAAAGGTAAAATAAAATTATGATATTCATCTTGATATACATATTATTGTTGTGATATACATTTATTGATTATCTAGAGCCAATATCAATAATTAGGGCTTTTTAGGGCTAATTATGTAGGTAAGTTGTTACACCGTGCCAAAATCCCTTTAAAAAGTGATTGCAAGATCGGCCATCTGTGCACTTTGTCCATTAACAATTACTCTTTTCGTTCCAGTTTATGTGAACCTATTTCCTTTTTGGTCCGTTTCAAAAAGAATGACCCATTTCTAAATTTGAAAATAATTTTGCTTAAACTTACAATTTTACCCTTAATGAGAAGCTTTTATAACTACACAAATACTCTGGGTCCCTTTTTGACTTGTTTAGGACCAAAATTCTAAAACTCTTCATTATAAATTTGAACGGAAGGAGTAAGTAAATGAAAGTTTAAGTGGGGCCACATTTTGAAAGATAGACTATATCTACCTTGGGTCATGTAAGTAGAAGTTGTTTCTATTTTTGAAAGAATGATGAAATCGTGATTAAGAGTCTCTCTCTCTATGTCTCTCTCGGTGCACGTTTATCATGATGCTAACCTGCGCCTTGCCGGAAATGGGGAGAGGACGGCCAGCAAAAAATGCGAAGAAAACACAGAATGATGAAATCAGACTTGCAGCGGGATGGAGCTCAGTTGCAGGGGTGGTTATCACTCCCAAAAGCTTACTAATCAAAAGGGGGTAAATGAATCTTACGACGCAGACGGTAATGATGGAAACAAAAAAACCAAAACTCATAACACCGATTGGAGCAAGTGGATAGAAGGAAACTGAACTCACAAATGCAAAATTGCAGAATGAACGCCTGTGAGCACCGTGAATACACCGAAAAACATGAGGAATGAAACTAATCAAGTGTCACAATCCCAATTTTCCTTCGGTAGGATATTGTGACGGCACAGTCTCTAAGGCTAGGTAAGTCTAACAAAAATACGGAAGTGAATGAAAACAATAATCTAAAATCTAAAAACTCAATAACATATATATAAAGGAAAATCTCTACAGCTCAAGTGTATACAATAGCCCAAAATCCGGCATAATACAAGTCACAAGCTATGAGAATGCCAAATCATTCCTATACAGTTGTGTCTAATAAGGAAGAAAAATATAAAAAGGGATAGAAGGGGACTCCGAGGCCCGCGGACGCGGGCAGGTGTACTTTGAAGTCTCCAAATACAAACTCAACTCACTAGTATCAGGACTGATAAGATGTACTTGGATCTGCACAAAAGAATGTGCAGAAGCGTAGTATGAGTACACCACAATAGTATCCAGTAAGTGCCAAGCCTAACATCGGTAGAGTAGTGACGAAGTCAGGTCAAGGTCGTACTAGAGATAATAAGAAACAAAACGAAAGATATAATGATATACTGATAACGACAATGGAAATGAACAATAAGGAATTTACCAAAAATTAACAATACAGAATCAAGGCAGTAATACAACACGGAAGGAAACAAGTATTTACACGTTAAGGAAACAAACAACCAAGACAAATACAACAAATAGAGAAAGATCGACAAGGGCCACTACCGAGGTACCGCCTCGTAGTCTCAAATCATAAAAGTAACTCACGGTCTTTCCTTATATCACTGCGGGAGCCTTTATATTTAGTTTTAAAAGTTATTTTTTCCGAAATAGCATCCCGCATTTTAACCCATCTTATCACACTGCATGGCTTCTAGTAGTTCCCCTACTAGCCACACGTTTCAACCCCACCTTATATCATCGCATGCATTTCAACACCCAGACCTT
The DNA here is from genome assembly GCA_000715115.1 of Nicotiana otophora. Taxonomy (NCBI): domain Eukaryota; kingdom Viridiplantae; phylum Streptophyta; class Magnoliopsida; order Solanales; family Solanaceae; genus Nicotiana; species Nicotiana otophora. Next base: position 235,893 of record AWOL01S0042527.1, on the reverse strand, counting down.
CTACTACCGCATGCTAGGGGTGGAAAAATGGTTAAAAGAACACAGTTAACCACCCATATTATCAACTAAAAAATAGGTTGGATAATGAGCTTTTTAAAAATGGATCAAATATGGATAAGAACCATATTATCCATTTAGAAAATAGATAACCAATGGGTAACCAATGAATAACTAATGAGTTTAACTTTTACATTTGTAAAGCCTCAAATTGGGGGTTCCTGAAGTTTGGAAGACTAAGAATTCTCCCAAAAGTATTCATATTCAAGAAGTCATGGATAATATAGTTACTCATATTATCCGTCGGTAAATCCATTTTTTATCTGTATTAAATATATGTCGGGTTGGATAATTTATCCGTTTTTTCATTACCCGTTTTCGACCCGAATCATATCCAACCCGACCCGCCCATTTATCACTCCTACCGCATACGTATCAATATCACAACGTAACACAACTCGCACCTCAAGTGTCCAATATCACAACTTGCAGGAAAAGCCAAACAATAATAGAGTTTCACAATAAGGAGCCCACAGCTCAACCACAATGTCCACAAAGTCTCAACAATAACAACCGGAGAGTAACTCGATAAAATGATATTTCACAACTTACACTTTGCCTCAATAGGAACCACGACCTTTGCAACTCAATACCAAATTTCAACAACAGGATATTCCAAGAAATAGCAATTTCAAGTAAGAATTCAATAGTTAAATAATGAATACGGAATAAGGAAGCAAGTACTTCAACTAAACATGTAGGACAATTTACAAATAAAAGATAAGACAAGTAGACATGTAAAATTAGACTAAATATGATGACTGCAACATGTTAAAGTAACTAAATTAAAGCATGAAAATGAACTACATAGCAAAAAACCGGGAATTTTAATATTTAGCCCATATACCCACTCGTCACCTTGCGTACACGGCTTTCACATATCATAATTATCACAACAATACCAAACCCTAAGGAAAATTTCCCCCACACAAGGTTAGACAAGTCACTTACCTCAAACCACGCTAAATCAATCAACTAGAAGGCTTTTCCCTTGATTTTCCAACTCCGAACGGCTCGAATCTAGCCAAAATAATTTCATACTATAAATATAACTATAGGAAGCTAATTCAAACAATGAAATTACGATCTTTGAAAAGAATTGAAAAATCGACCCAAAAAGTCAACACGAGCCCACGTCTCGAAGCCCGACCAAAATTACAAAAACCGAACAACCATTCGATATGGAGTCCAATCATACAAGAATTATTCAAATCCGACCTCATTTCGCCTTTCAAAACTCAAAACTTTAGCCTAAGGAGCTTCTACCAATTTTTCCCAATTTCCAACTCCAAAGCACCCATTAAATGATGAAATTATCAATAAATTCATGTGAATTAATCAAAAATGAGTTAGAATTTTTTACCCCAAATTCCTCTCTAAAAATCTCTCGAAATTTCGCCTCAAACCAAGCTCTCTAAGTCCCAAAATGAATCATGAAATTTAACCCTCGATCAAGCACCTTTCTGCCCAGCGATCCTCGCTTCTGCGGGCATGGGGGTGCTTCTGCGATGCCGCACCTGCGGAAAAACTATCGCATGCGCGGAAAACACTTAAATCTAGAAGTCTCACACCTGCGGACCTGTTATCGCTTCTACGCAAGCGCTTCTGCGGACATTGTCCACTCCTGCGATCCAAGGCCTCCCTGGCCTTCTCCGCTTCTGCGATGCCTTCCTCGCATCTGCGAGTCCGCTTTTGCAGAACATGGACAGCACCTGCGGTCCCAATTGGCCTTGGCAAAACACGCTTCTGCGGCTCGAAGGCCGCTCCTACGGCCCAAAATGCGCAGGTGCGCTTGCACCAGAAGCAGCAGTGCTTCAAATATCTCACAAGTCCAATTTTTGTTTCAAATTCAATTCGAATCACACCCGAGGCCCCCGGGGCGCCGTCCGAAGATACAAACTAGTTCCAAAACACATAAGGGACCTACTCGAGGCCATAAATCACATCAAACAATGTAAATTCTACGTATCACAACCCAAATTCAAGCCTAAGCAATTATAAACTTTCATATTCCGAAACCGATGCCGATTCATACCAAAAACAACGCCGATTGACCCCAAATTTTGCACATAAGTCATAAATGATATTACGGACCTATTCTAACTTTCGGGATTGGGATCTGAAACCTGATATCAATAAAGTCTACTCCCGATCAAACTTCAAATTTTTTTCCAATTTTTCAACTTTCGCCAATTCACGCCGAATCGACTTACGGACCTCCAAATCAACATACATGCACGCTCTTGAGACCAAAATCACCCAACGGAGCTATGAAAATTATCAAAACTCTATTCCGAAGTTATCTTCACACAAGTCAAACTACGATCAACCCCCACGACTTAAACCTTCCAACTTAGGGACCATGTGTCCCATTTCACTTTGAAACTCACCCGAAACCAATCACCCCGGCAAGTTACGTAACCACAATATAGCATAGAGGAAGCATAATTTAGGGGATCGAGGATAAAATAATCAAAATGATCGGCCGGGTCATTACCTCCTCCCCCTCTTAAAACAAACGTTCGTCCTCGAACGAGTATAGAGACATACCTGAAGTGGTGATGAGATGAGGGTAACGGCTACGCATATCATGCTCGATCTAACAAGTCACCTTCTCTACTGGCTGCCCCCTCCACTGAACCTTCACTGAAGCAATATTTTTCGATCTCAACTTTCTAACCTGCCTGTCCAATATGGCCACCGGCTCCTCAACACAAGGTAAATCCTTGTCCAACTGGATTGAGCTAAAATCCAACACATGAGAGGGATCGCCGTGATACTTCCGGAGCATAGAAATATGGAATACTGGATGAACTGCAGCTAGACTGGGTGGTAGTGCAAGTCTGTAAGCCACCTCTCCAACTCTCTCAAGAATCTCAAAAGGTCCGATATACCTAGGGCTCAGCTTGCCCTTCTTCCCGAACCTCATAACACCTTCATGGGCGAAACCCGGAGCAAGACCCACTCCCCAACCATGAATGCAAAGTCGCGAACCTTCCGATCCGCATAACTCTTCTATCTCGATTGGGATGTACGAAGCCGATCTTAAATCAATTTAACCTTTTCCAAAGCATTCTGAACCAAGTCTGTACCCAATAGCCTAGCCTCACCCGGCTCGAATCAACCCACCGGAAACCGGCACCGCCTACCATACAAAACCTCATATGGGGACATCTGAATGCTCGACTGGTAATTGTTATTGTAGGCAAACTATGCAAGCGGCAAGAACTGATCCCAAGAACCCTCAAACTCCATCACGCACGCACAAAGCATATCCTCCAATATTTGGATAGTGTGCTCGGACTGTCCTTCCGTCCGAGAGTGAAATATTGTACTCAACTCCACCCGCATGCCTATCTCACAATGAACGGCTCTCCAGAACCGCGATGTAAACTGCGTACCCCGGTCAAAAATGATAGATACCGGCAGGCCATAAAGCCTAACGATCTCACGAATATAGACCTGAACCAGCTGCTCTGAAGAATAAGTAGTCACCACTGGAATGAAATAAACCGACTTGGTCTATCCACAATCACCCAAACTGCATTGAACTTTCTCCGAGATTGTGGGAGCCCAACAACAAAATCCATAGTAATCCGCTCCCATTTTCACTCTGAAATCTCTAACCTCTGAAGCAATTCACCAGGCCGTTGATGCACATACTTCACCTGCTGACAGTTTAGGCACCGAGCTACATATTCCACTATGTCCTTCTTCATCCGCCTCCACTAATAGTGCTGCCTCAAGTGCTGATACATCTTGGCGGAACCCGGATGAATGGAGTACCGCGAACTATGAGCCTCCTGGAGATTCAACTCACACAAGCCATCTGCATTGGGCACGCATAGCCTGCCCTGCATCCGTAACACACCATCATCCCTAATAATGACATCTTTGACATCGCCATGCTAAACCGTGTCCTTGAGGACAACCAGAATAGGGTCATCATATTGACGCTCTCTGATATGGTCATAAAGAGAAGATCCAGAAACCACACAAGCCAAAACTCGACTCGCTCAGAAACATCTAATCTAACAAACTAGTTGGCCAAGGCCTGAACATCTAAGGCTAATGGCCTCTCTGCTACCGGTAGATATGCAAAATGCCCAAGCTCTCCGCCGTGCGATTCAAGGCATCGGCCATCACATTGGCTTTACTGAGATAATATAGAATGGTGATATCATAGTCCTTAATAAACTCTAACCACCTCCGCTGCTGCAAGTTAAGATATTTCTGTTTGAACAAATATTGTAGACTCTGGTGGTCGGTATAGACCTCACAAGGGACACCGTACAAATAGTGCCGCCAAATCTTCAAGGCATGAACAATAGTTGCTAACTCAAGGTCGTGGACATGATAATTCTTCTCATGCACCTTCAGCTATCTAGACGCATAGCGAATCACCCTACCTTCCTACATCAACACCGCACCGAGACCAACACGTGATGCATCACAGTACACAGTATAAGACCTCGAACCCGAAGGCAACACCAACACTGGGGATGTAGTCAAAGCTGTTTTGAGATTTTGAAAGCTCTCCTCACACTCCTCAGTCCACTTGAATGGAGCACCCTTCTGGGTCAATCTGGTCATAGGTGCAGCAATAGATGAGAACCCCTCTACGAATCGATGGTAATACCCTGCCAAACCAAGGAAACTCCGGATCTCCATAGCTGAAGACAGTCTAGGCTAATTCTGCACCGCTTCGATCTTCTTTGGATCCAACTTGATCCCCTTACTCGACACCACATGACCCAAAAATGCTACTGAATCAAGCCAGAATTCACACTTTGAAAAATTTGCATATAACTTCTTTTACTCTCAAGGTCTGGAGCACGGTCCTCAAGTGCTGCTCATGATCCTCCCGGCTCCGGGAGTACACCAAGATGTCGTCAATAAACACAATGATAAATGAGTCGAGATATGGCTGGAATACACTGCTCATCAAGTGCATGAATGTTGCTGGTGTGTTGGTCAGCCCAAAAGACATCACAAGGAACTCGTAATGACCATAACGAGTCCTGAAGGCGGTCTTCGGGATATCCGGCTCCCGAATCTTCAACTGGTGATAGCCTGAACGTAAGTCAATCTTTGAGAATACTCTGGCACCATGTAGCTGATCAAATAGATCATCAATGCGTGGCAATGGATACCTGTTCTTCATTGTAACCTTGTTGAACTGGCGATAATCAATACACATGCGCATAGAGCTATTCTTCTTCTTTACAAACAAGACAAGAGCACCCCAAGGCGACACACTGGGACAAATGAATCCCTTATCAACTAACTCTTGCAGCTACTCCTTTAACTCCTTCAACTCCACCGGGGCCATAGGATATGGACGAATAGAAATGGGTTGAGTGCCCAATAACAAATCAATACCAAAGTCGATATCCCTGTCGGGAAGCATGCCCGAAAGATATGCTAGGAAAATATCTGGAAAGTCTCTCACTATCAGAACTGACTCAACGGTAGGAGTATCAACACTGACATCTCTCACATATGCTAGATACGCATCACATCCCTTCTCAACCACCTACCGAACCTTTAGAAATGAGACACTACTAGAAAACGAGTCTATGGCAACGGATGTTTTTGCAACGGTTCAAAAACCGTTACTATAGATTGGTTATTGGAACGGTTTTAACCGTTGCAATATGACATGGGTAAATACCAGCACACTTTGGGTATAAAACCGTTGCATTTAGGTAAAAATCGTTCCCATAGTGTTTTATTTTTTGCAACGTTTGTTTTAACCGTTCCAATAAATGTATTTATTGGAACGGATCTTAAAAACAATCGACAAGGTGGGTTGCTCTGATGGTAAGCACCCTCCACTTCCAACCAAGAGGTTGTGAGTTCGAGTCACCCCAAGAGCAAGGTGGGGAGTTCTTGGAGGGAAGGATGCCGAGGGTCATTTGGAAACAGCCTCTCTACCCCAGGGTAGGGGTAAGGTCTGCGTACACACTACCCTCCCCAGACCCCACTAGTGAGATTATACTGGGTTGTTGTTGTTGTTGTTGTTGGATCTTAAAAACAATTCAATCAGAACGGTTGTTATTTCCATCCTAAAATTTTGCCCTCTCAATTTTCGTAAACCCGCGCTAGAACCCCTATTTTTACATTATTGTTTTAATTAGTATTATTTCATAAAATTAGAATCCATTTATTTGTTCTCCTAAGCCCTAACCTCGTTTTTCCCCTTTGAGCGTACCCATCAGAGAAGGCCAGAACCTCCATTGTCGCTGCCACTATCCGCCGTCGACCTCCATCGCATCTGCCAATATCCCGCCGTCAACTCTGTCAACACCAGCAGAACCTCAGTTTTCTTTTTCCTCCACCTATAAAATTTATCTCCTCCACCAGAAACAGCAACCATTCAATTAATCAAAGCTCCATGGTTTCAAATAGTCCCAAACTTCTAGGGTTGTTTTCTCGATTAAGCTCGACTACAACTTCTTATTCTCACTGAGCCTTAATTCTAGGTTTTCGCCCGACTCTCGCAAATTTTCTGATTTATTTTGCATGCTCTTCTTTTATTCCTTTTGTAATTTCTCAATAGTTGAGCCATAACTTGCAGATTCCATTAGCGAGGATGAAAATGCAACTGATAGCTGTGGGATAAATAATTGTAAGTTTTCTTAAACTCTTTTTAATATAAATTTAGGATAACCACATTCGCTAGTTGTGTTTTTGGATGAAAATTTCAGTTTTAATGTTCCTTTTTACTCGATTCAGTGATTTTTATTTTATTTTTGGGAGTAACTGAGTGATGTACTGTGGATTCAGCATCTTTTGTTTGTGCAAGTTATGGTGTTGTTTTTGTTCAACTTTAGAGAGTCATCTCCATCACGTAGTTATACAATTTAATGCTTTTAAAGTGTCCTTATATTTGCCTTTATCATAGAATTTTTGATGCCGTTTTGTTTAGTAAGGACTGAGGCTTAATAGTAGCACCTGAAGCAAGATTTGAAATTTTCCTGCAAAAAGAGGGGTTTATTAAGTTTTTATATGCTTTTATGTTTTTGGGATTATATATGGGGGGGAAGGAGTAACATAATTCTTGAAGGTGTCAGGAGTCCACAATCGCTTTTGCATAGATTATTGTTAGACTTTTAGGAGATTTAATATGTACCAGTATCAGAAAACTTATGTACATACGATAACAATTTGTGTAAATTGAGAATGAGAGAAGGATTATATAATATAAAAAATTTAGATATGGTCTCAGTAGATTAGCTAGTTTAGTTTTGTTCTATCTATAATCTAAGTTCTCATTATTATAGATTAACTATAGTGTAGTTTAGTTCTATCTATAAAAGTAAGTTCTCATTATTATAACCCTTTGCCTTCTGAGTTCTCATTATTGGGAGATCCCCTGGATGTGAATAGCTGGTTTCAAATTAAGCCTCTTGGTGGCTCGACGTATAAGCTAGTCTTCTGTCCCTACGGAGAGGAGTTTACTTGCTAAAATGTAGGCGTCACTGAGGAAAATGGATATAGGCATTTTGTTCTCACAGAGAATGCAAAGGCCTTTGTGTTCATAAAGCATGGTGGAATTGGAAAGGCCGAAGCATGATTATGCATCTGCTTTCTAATAAAACTAAGTATGGAGTAGTATAAAATATGCATGTACTAATGCAGGGACTACCATGTCCCCTGCATGTATGTTGTGTTTCACTGGATGTAAGAATAAATAATCTAATGCAGGCCTAATAAGTGCCCTATGCATGCTTTATTCCCTGTAATAGTAATGTTGCACGGATATATATTTTCCTGATATATCTTCTCTGTTTATTTCTTAATGGTTCGATCTCTGTGTACCTTATAAAACAAAAACAAAAATGTATTAGGCTAGCTTTTTCAAATGGATGAAAAAGTGCATTTTGAAATGGTTTCGAAAACGAAGAAGTATTTGTAGAATATGTATGTCCTAGCACTACAAAACAAAAGGCTAAGATCTGGTCGCCGAAGGGTATATACTCTTAGCAAGACTGAATCAATTATGATGAAACATTTGACCCCCGCTGTCATGGTAGAATCTATCCGAATACTTTTTGCATATGCACCTTTCAAAACTTTTGCCTTTTTATTTTTTACGCTTTTGATTGTACTAGTTTTAGGATACGCGCGATACGTGAATTCTGTCCAAAAGTGCACTCTCATCTGTAGACTGTCTTGCAAACTGGTCATTAACAGTCCTCTCAGAGGACAATAGAGCAATTAAGGGTCAACTTCTTTACATCTATATGCTTTTTAGATTTGGCGTTACGTTTATACTCTGTCTCGAACTGTTAAGTTCTCAATGCAAACAAGAAAATAAGCTAACTGGTTTGATTAAAGACATGGCTAGAAAATATATAGATGATAACTTGTTTGTTGTTAAAAAAACTATCTTATGTTATCGTCCTTAAGTAACAATAAAAGAGAATATGTACCTAGACTCATGCACTACTTCCTTCCGGCAATGTGATTAAACGTGTGCCAGAATCATAGACCATATCCGTTCCACAAATCTGTGCCAAAATCACTACAGATTTGTACCTGTAGTGACAAAGCAGGAAGCACAAGAGCCAGCCATGTTCATAAGTCCGATAGCTATCATTTCTTTGTTACCGTCAACTTGGTAATTTTGCATAGCAGCAAATGTCCTTCCTACTGCTATCCCTTCCGTCTAAATTTAAGGGATGAAACTAGAAATGATGCATGTTACTCCTATTGGCCTTTCCAATATGACGACGCTAGACCAGTCCTCGATTGGCTTTGCTCTAGCCTTCGCCCTTCTAATGTCCTTTCCCCATCCGAAGTTACACAGTAAGTCATTCTTTCATTTTTTTGCTATCAGTTTATCTTCCTACATTCTACAAAATTGCTTTGGGTTGTGTGTATAATTTCACCTATGCATCCAAAATTGAGGTAAAAATGTAATTTAGATCTCAACTTATTTGTGGATCGAAAGCTATACTAAGTATCAAGCTAGTATTTAAATTTGTTGTTTGCTATATCTGATTATTGTGTTGTTTTCTTCTAATTTTCAAAGTTACCAAGCAATGTCATTTTAGCTACATGATTGCTTTGGTTGTGTGTATAGTTTTGTGTAAGGGTGAAAATTGAACGTCCTAAGAGATAGTGGAAGTGGAAGTTTACACTTCTATATTAGATCGGAAGCTGTACTAAGTACCTATTTTCTTGTTAAATTTGTTGTTTATTCATCAGTTTAATGTGTTCTCTAATTTGCAAAGTTAGTAAGCAGTGTCATTTTAGCGTCTTGTATGTACTATTTTACATAATTGATTTTTAGTTGTGTCATGTATGTATAGTTTTATGTGATCTTTGAAGGAAATCTAGAATTCTATTTATTAGGATACTGGATACTGACTACCAATCTTGTAATTGAATTTGTTGTTTATTTATAATTCATTATGTTTTTGGTTCAAAGTTACTAAGCAATTTCATTTCGAAGTCTTATATATCCTTAATGTTCTTTTCTTTTTTCATGGCACTTTGTGCTATGAGCATTCTTAGACCGGATTCTCTTGAAGGGTAATGACTTTATTTATCCTCTTTTGTAGGTGGAGTAGATCAAGAAATGGAAGATGAAAGGCAGTGAAAAACTAGACCTTACTTGAGATAAATTTTGAATTGCTATAGATGAATATTCTATGAATCTTTTGTTATCAACATTTTTGAAACTTACTCTCTTGAAATGTATTAAACTTATGCACTTGGGGTAGAACATTTGCTTTATGGATATTATTTGCTTGATGGATAATTTATATTATTAATAGTTTCATTTTATGATTTATTTAAATTTTAGTGTTATTATAATTTATTATATATGTAAATATTTATTTATAACAGGGACTATACTTTTGTTTTAACTGAATTGTTATAATAGCCTACCAAAACCGTTGCAAGAGGACCCAAATGACGTTCATTAGACAATATAAACCGTTGCAATAAGTCCTATAAACTGTTCCAAAATGATTTATAAATCGTTCCAATATAAATAAAACCGTTACAATAGCTTAAAGAAACCGTTGTTATACCCATACATAACCGTAACAATATCGTACATAAGTGTTGCATTAAATAATATGGTAACAGTTAAGAACCATTGTATAAACAATATAGTAACGGTTTTAAACCGTTCCAATTGGAAAAAATAACCGTTCCAACAGAGAAAGGAAAAACCATTGCGATAGATGAATCTATAGCCACGTCGATGCAAACTGTTGCAAGAACCGTTCCTATAGACCTATGGGCACGCGGGCTGATGGAACGGGCTGTAAACCATTCCAATATCTCTATGGCAACGGTTTCCCATGCGTTACCGTAGACCAATTTTTCAGTAGTGCGATAACCCTGCTAGGAACATAATCTAAAGCACCCCTCCACTCTATTCTTGGCAAACCTGGCATAGCCAGCGTTACAGTGTTGGCATGACAGTCAAGAATAGCATGATAGGACGACAACCAGTCCATGCCCAAAATAACATCAAAATCTACCATACTGAGTAACAAAAAATCGGCTTTGGTCTCAAAACCACTAAGAACAACTAAACACGACCGATACATGTAGTCAACAATAAGGGAATCTCCCACATGTGTGGACACATAGACAGGAGAACTTAAAAAATTACGGGATACCCCCAAATATGGAGCAAAGTAAGATGATACATAGGAATAAGTGGAGCATGGATTAAATAAGATAGATGGATCTCTATGACAGACCAGAACAATACATGTGATGACTGAGTCGGATGCAACTGCCTCCATCATAGCAGAAAGAGCATAATATCTGGTCTGGCCTCCCCCTCTAGGGCGACCTCTACCGCCCGACCCCGACCTCTAGTTGGCTACGCAGGTGGAGTGGAAACTAGTGCGGTAACCATGGACTAAGAAGCCTGAGGACCCGGTGGAATACGTAGATCCCGAGTAGTCTGTGGAGGTGCACCCCTCCTGAGTCTGGGGCAATCCCTTACCATATGACAAGTGTCACCACACTCAAAACAAGCTCTCAGAGGACGTGGCTGCTGTGGTTGGTTCGGGCCTGATTGGCTGGACTGACCACTGAAAGCACCCCGTGCAAGAGGTGCACTAGACAAGGGCGGTGCATAATAGGGAGCCTGGGGCCTAGGAATGGCCAGAATACCACTGGAAGTTGGAAGTGCTGAATGAACAGGGTAGCTCACATAGCCCCTATCATGACGAGCTGCAACTGGGGCACGGGCACTACTATATGTGCCAGAATCTCGAGGCCTCTTGTTGTCCCTCTCTTGTCTCTCCCGGGCCCACATACCCTCCAATCTCCTAGCGATCTCCACTACCTGCTGGTATGCGATGTCCATCTCCAACTCTCGGGCCATGCTAAATTTGATAATAGGGTTGAGCCCCTCGATAAATAGACGGACTCGCTCTCTAACAGTAGAAACCAAGGCTGGTGCATGCCTGGACAAATCACTGAACCGGACTGCATACTCCAATACGGTCATAGAACCATGGCGCAACTGCTCAAACTCTATGTGCCATGTATCCCTGAGACTCTGGGAACAAACTCCCTCAAGAACATATATGAGAACTGATCCCAGGTGAGTGCAACTACCTTGGCCGGACTACGCAACTCATACGCTCGCCACCACTGATAAGCCGCTCCCTTAAGATGGAACGTGGTGAAAGCAACCCCACTAAAATCCACAATCCCTATAGTACGGAGGATACGGTGGTGCTCCTCAAGATAACCTTGGGCATCCTCTGAAGCCAAACCGCTGAAAGTAGGAAGGTGGTACTTCTTGTACCTCTCGAGACTGAGCTGCTCCCCCTCAGAAGTTGCGGCCCTAACCTCGGGCTGAACTGGGGCGACCGGATGCACTGGTATGACGCCTGGGACCTGGTCAACATGGACCCGCTGCTCTAGGGTACAAGAGGCGGGAGTCTGTGCTCCTCCTCCGGCCTGAGATGTGGCGGGGGCAAGTAGGACCAACCCTGCATGAGCTAAAGTGCCGAACATGCTCAGAAACTGGGCGAGGATCTCCTGAAGTGCTGGAGCAGTAACATGCATCTTAGGTGGCTTCTATCCAACTGGAGCTACTGGTGGCTCCTCTGTAGTAGCTGGTGCAAGTGCTCTGGCTGCACCACGTGGACGTCCTCGGCCTCTACCCCAGCCCCGACCTCTCGCGGCTCTAGTAAGGGGCACGAGTGTCTGGTCATGTGATCCGGCTGTGTGTGTCCTCACCATCTGTGAGAGAATAAAAAGACAAAAGTTTAGAATCACGAAGTCAACAATTTCGCATGATAAGGAATCAAAGGAGTGAAGCTTTTCCACAGTTCCGTAGCCTCCCGAAGATAAGTACAGACGTCTCCGTACCGATCCGCGAGACTCGGCTAAACCTGCTTGTGACTCATAACACCTATGAACCTAGAGCTCTGATATCAACTTGTCACGACCCCAATTTCCCCTCCGTAGGATACCGTGACGGCACTTAGCCTCTAAGCCTAAGTAAGCCTAACAAATATGCGGAAGTGAATGAGAATAATAATCTAAAATCTCAAAACTTAACAACATATATATAAAGGGAAATCTCTACAGCTCAAGTGTATACAAAAGCCCAAAACCTGGCGTAATATGTGTCAATAGCTCTATGACAATGCCAAATCATTCCTATACAGTTGTGTCTAATAAGGAAGGAAAATATAAAAAGGAATAGAAGGGGACCCCGAGGCCAGCGGTGTACCTTGAAGTCTCCAAATGCAAACTCAACTCACTTGTGCCGGGACTGATAAGATGTACCTGAATCTGCATAAAAGGATGTGCAGAAGCGTAGTATGAGTACACTATAACGGTACTCAATAAGTGCCAAGCCTAACCTCAGTAGAGTAGTGACGAGGTCAGGCCAATACCCTACTGGAGATAATAAGAAACAAGGCGAAATATATAATGATAACGACAATGGAAAAGAACAATAAGGAATTTACCAAGAATTAACAACACAGAATCAAGGCAGTAATACAACACGGAAGAAACAAGGATTTACACTTTAAGAAAACAAACAACCAAGACAAATACAGCAAATAGAGAAAGATCGACAAGGGCCACCACCGAGGTACCGCCTCGTAGTCACAAATCAGAAAAGTAACTTATAGTCTTTCCTTATATCACCGCAGGAGCCTTTACATTTAGTTTTAAAAATTATTTTTTCCGAAATAGCATCCTACGTTTTAGCCTACCTTATTACACCGCATGACTTCTAGTAGTTCTCCTACTAGACACACGTTTCAAGCCCACCTTATCTCACCGCATACATTTCAACACCCAGACCTTATGCCACCATATGCGTGTCAATATCATAACGTAGTACAACTCACACCTCAAGTGCCCAATATCACAACTTGCCAGAAAAGCCAAACAATAACAGAGTTTCACAATAAGGAGCCCACGGCTCAACCACAATGTACACAAAGTCTCAACAATAACAACCGGAGAGTAACTCGATAAAATGATATTTCACAACTTACACTTTACCTCAATAGGAACCACGACCTTTGCAACTCAATACCAAATTTCAACAACAGGATATTCCAAGAAATAGCAATTTCAAGTAAGAATTCAATAGTTAAATAATGAATACGGAATAAGGAAGCAAGTACTTCAACTAAACATGTAGGACAATTTGCAAATAAGAGATAAGACAAGTAGATATATGAAACTAGACTAAATATGATGACTATAACATATTAAAGTAACTAAATTAAAGCATGAAAGGGAACTACATAGCTAGAAACCGGGAATTGCAACATTTAGCACGTGTACACAATCGTCACCTTGCGTACACGGCTTTCACATATCACAATTATCACAACAATACCAAATCCTAAGGAAAATTTCCTCCACACAAGGTTAGACAAGCCACTTACCTCAAACCAAGCTAAATCAATCAACTAGAAGGCTTTTACCTCGCGTTTTCAACTCCGAACGGCTCGAATCTCGCCAAAATAATTTCATACTATAAATATAACTATAGGAAGCTAATTCAAACAATGAAATTATGATCTTTAAAAAGAATTGAAAAATCGACCCAAAAAGTCAACCCAGGCCCGCATCTCGGAACCCGACCAAAATTACAAAAATCGAATACCCATTCGATATCAAGTCCAACCATACAAGAATTATTCAAATCTGACCTCATTTCACCTTTCAAAACTCAAAGATTTAGCCTAGGGAGCTTCTACCAATTTTTCCCAATTTCTAACTCCAAAGCACCAATTAAATGATGAAATTATCAATAGATTCATGTGAATTAATCAAAAACGAGTTAGAATTCCTTATCTCAAAGTCCTCTCTGAAAATCCCTCGAAATTTCACCTCAAACCGAGCTCTCTAAGTCCCAAAATGAATTATGAAATTTAACCCTCGATCAAGCCCTTTTCCTCCCAGTGATCCTCGCTTCTGCGGGCCTGGGGTGCTTCTGCGACGCCGCACCTGCGAAAAAGCCATCGCAGGTGCCGAAAACACTTAAGTCCAGAAGTCTTGCACCTCCGTTATCGCTTCTGCGCAGGCACTTCTATGGACATTGTCCGCTTCTGCGATCCAAGGCCTCCCTGGCCTTCTCCGCTTCTGCGATGCCTTCCTCGCACCTACGAGTCCGCTTTTGCGGAACATGGACCGCACATGCGGTCCTAGCTGGCCTTGGCAAAACATGCTTCTGCGGCCCAAAATACGCAGGTGCGATTGCACCAGAAGCAACAGTGCTTCAAACATCCCACAAGTCCAATTTTTGTTCCGGATTCGATCCGAATTATACCCGAGTCCCCCCCGGGACCCCGTCCGAAGATACAAACTAGTTCCAAAACACATAACGGATCTACTCGAAGCCAAAAATCATATCAAACAACGTAAATTCTATGAATCACAACCCAAATTCAAGCCTAAGCAATTATGAACTTCCAAATTCTGAAATCGATGCCGATTCATACCAAAACAACTCCGATTGACCCCAAATTTTGCACACAAGTCATAAATGACATTACAGACCTATTCCAACTTTCAGAATCGGATCCGACCCCGATATCAATAAAGTTCACTCCCGGTCAGATTTTCAAAAAATCTTCCACTTTTCCAACTTTTGTCACTTCATACTGAATCGACCTACGGACTTCCAAATCAACATCCGGACCCGCTCTTAAGACCAAAATAACCTTACGGAGCTATCAGAACCATCAAAACTCTATTCCGGAGTTATCTTCACACAAGTCAAACTACGGTCAACCCCACGACTTAAACGTTCCAACTTAGGGACTATGTGTCCCATTTCACTCCGAAACTCACCCGAAGCCAAAACCAACCACCCCGGCAAGTTGCGTAACTACAATATAGCTTATAGGAAGCATAATTTAGAGAATCGCGGCTAAAATATTCAAAACGACCGACCGTGACGTTACACCAAGTAGGGTTAAGTACAGGGCAAGGCAACAAAGGAGGGGAGAATAAATCAGCAGAGGCTTCAACAATACAAATGGAACAAGTGCAAGAAGTAGTGACAAAAAATGGTGGTGCGCAGAGGAAATTACAAATGGAACATGGGAACCTAGGGTAAAAGGCATGGGTGAACTTTTTTGAAGGGAGTAAAATGGCAGCCAAAGGTATGGAACTTACTTTCATCCCACTAGCAATCAAAAATAGGGAGAAATTAGTTGAGTTAGTGCAAGAAGATGTAGCTAGTGAATATGAGAAATGGAGGTTTGCGCTTATTGCATATATGATAGGATACACGCCTACAATTGGAGCAATGGAAAGATTTGTACCGGAACAAGGTAGCTTCAACCATAAATCAAAGGTATTCTTTCATAATGCAGGCTACTTTGTGATTAATTTCATTTGTAAGAAGGATAGGAAACGGGGCCTCATATGTTGAATAATAGGCCCTTAGTCCTTAGGCCATGGACACCTGAGTTCAATTTTAGATGATGAGGAGTTGAAAACAATTCCCTTTTGGGTGAAATTTCCAATCTTTCATTGAGTTGTTGGAGTCCTAATGCTTTAAGTAAAATTGAGAGTGGGTTGGGATAGTCACTATATATGGATGACTGTAATACCAATACTAATAGAATATCATTTGCTAGAATTCTTGTGGAAGTGGCTGTAACCAACTAACTATCTAGTATTATTAAGGTAAAAGACCCACAAGAGAGTGTCTTTGAACAAGAATTATGGTATGATTGGAAGCCGATGTATTGCCCTATTGCTTGCAAATTGGACATATTTGTTTATCTAAGAAGAAATAACAGCCTCAGGCAGAGATTAAAGCAGGTCCACAACATAGGACTAATCCACAACAACAGACAAAAATAGTGGAAGGTTATAGGGTTCAGTGAAAGAATCCAAAATCAGGCTCTGGGAGCAAACGACAGGCCCAAAGAACAACCTTTCATTTTGATCGTGACAAAAAAAGAAAGAAGAGAGGGAACTTGGAGTTGGCGCCCACATAACGGATTGCTTGCTTAATAAGCCATCCTGGCTTTCACTCCTCCAGTTAGATTATTCTGCTTTGTCTCACCTAGGCGGCCTACCCGCTTTCCTTTCATTCAGCTGCCCTCAACCGCGCCATAGGGACTTCTCAGTGAAAATTCAATTCATTATCATCCACCGAGTATTCTATTTATATAGGCTGAGTTTTGGCCATGTGTTCGTGTAGATCAGCGGCCAAAAATCCACATGTCCCTAAAATTGGTAATCATGTGACTGTTATAAATAGTTTTAAGATGCGGGTAGAGAAAGGCCAATCTGTTGATTAAAATTTAGTCGCAGTTGAGGTAGAACAATGCAGTAAAAGTGGAAGTGGAGAAACTGGAGGGCACACAAGCACTTAAATTTATCCATCATGTTGATAGTTTCCTGAATATGAGAGATATCAATAAGTACAAGCACAAGGAGATGAAGGTGTTTCTAAGGGAGCATAAAGTTAGTTTGATAGCAAAAAGTGAACACAGAGTTCAAAATAATAAGGCTTCTAAGATCCTTAATAAGGTTATTCCAGGATGGTCTTGGTGTACCAATGCTTCTTATGCTTCAAGAGGTAGAATATAGAATGTGCGGAACCCAAACATCATTCAGTTTACTATTTTGGACATATCTACACAACTGATCCATAAGATAGTGAAACGAAGTCTAGTCCAATGCAATTTCACTTCTCATTTGTATATGGTCTGCACATAATACATGATAGGGGTGCTTTATAGGATAAATTGAAGTATTTGGATGCACAAATGGTGTCACCATTGTTGATCATGGGTGATTTTAACTGTATTTTAACCACTGAGGACATGATACATGGGAGTGAAGTACAGGATAATGAGACTAAGGATTTTAGAGCTTTCATGGAAGATTGCAGAATAAATGAGTGACTAACTGTTGGAAGAGCATATACATGGACAAACAACCATGTATACAGTAGAATTGACAGAGCTATTATGAATGCTTCCGGGATGACTAGCATGCTCTCATTGCAGGTTCATGTAATGGATTTTTACTTTTTAGATCACTCCCCCGTGTATTGAGATAGAACGATCACCTGAAAACGGGAAGAATCCATTTAGAGTTTACAGTTGTCTAGCAGAGCACTCTGACTTTGGAAGGATAATTCATGAAAACTGGCTACTACAAGATGGGAAGATGGCTAGTATATGGCAGAATTTAAAGATAGTTAGAAAAGCATTGAATAATCTCAATGCCAAAGCATTTACAAAGGTAACTGAGAAAATATACATTTAGAGAAGACTTGAAATAGGTGAAAGGCCATATGAGGGGTATCAATGTGACTACTAATCAGTTTGAAGCAGGGAAGAGCATTATATTGAAACATGAGAAATGGAGCTTAATTAAAGAAAGTATATACCAGCAGAAGTCAAGTGTGCAGTGGATAAAGATGAGAGACTCTAACACAGAATACTTCTTTGCCAATATGAATGGACGAAAAGTACAAAATCAGATTAGAAAGGAAGAAAAGCAGAAAATCAAATTAGAATGCTCATGTCACAATATAGGGAACTGATTAAAAGCATAGAGGGTATAGAGGCTGAAATTCTGGAATTCTATAAGAAGCTACTTAGATTTGCGACTACCAATCTCCATGTTATACATCCTGGAGTTCTAAAACAGGGTCCTTTACTTAATAAAACTCAACAGTTGTAGCTCATCAATCCTTTCACAAAAGAAGAGGTAGTCCAAGCCCTGAAAGGGATAGATGATATGAAGGCCCCACGTGGAGATGGATTTAATGCATATTTTTTCAAGAAAGCATTGGCTATTGCAGGAGGAGGTAACAAATGCAATCCTTGACTATTTTGAGACAGCTAACATGTACAAAACCTATTAATACCACCTCAGTTATATTAATTTCTAAAGTAAAAACCCTTCATCAATAAAGGAATACAAACCTATTTTTTTGTTGCACTACTTTATACAAAATTATATAAAAAATGATTACAAGTAAACTATAGCATGTGATGGACTTATTAGTTGATTACAGCCAGACTGCTTTTATACCTGGAAGAATGTTGGCTGGCAATGTGCTTCTTAGTCATGAACTGGTCAAAGGATATGGAAGGAAGGGGGTCTCACCTAGGTGTATGATAAATATAGACATGTAGAAGGCTTATGATTCCAAAAAATGGATTTCTTGAACAGATGCTCGCAGGGTTGAGATTTCCTAAAAAATATTTTAGGGTGGATTATGGGGTGTGTCAGGACAGTGTCATACTCTGTCATTTGCTACTAAAAGATGGGTGAGACAGGGTGATCCAATGTTCTCATATATGTTTGTTTTTGTAATGGAGTATCTAACTAAGCTATTGAAGACCTTAAAAGAGAAGCCAAACTTCAATTTCTACCCTATATATGAAAAACTAAACATTTTGCAACTGAGTTTTGCAGATAAACCTACTTCTGTTTTACAGAGGTGATGCAGTCGAGTGCATATGCTCTATACATGCTTTCAACAGTTTTCTAAGGTGTTACGACTAATAGCAAACTAGATCAAGAGTTGCATATACTTTGGAGGAGTTCCATCTGCAGGGGGTTTGAATATTACTAGTACGTTCACATGGAACAAGGCTTCACTTCTGAAGCACCTTTGGAATATCTGCAGCAAGAAGGACATATTTTGGAACCCATTGATACATGCTTATTATATAAAAGGGAAGGAGCCTTGGGGGACATGTACTAACCAAATCTCTTGGTTAATTCAGAAAGTGCTGCAAGCTGCAAAACACTTGACTAAGGCGGGTGTGAGGAAGACGGAAGTGCTGAGTACAGAGAGCTACTCAATCAGGGAAGTATACAACAAATTAAGTAGTGATTTACTTAAAGTAGTTTGGAGAAGAATTGCATGTAACAATCAAGGAAGTCATAAATGGCTGTTCATTCTATATCTAGCAGTCTAGGGAAGGTTATACACCAAAGATAGGCTAAGAAGATGGGGTGTGGCAACCTGCTCAACATGCTCTTTATGTGAAGTTGAAATGGAAAGTCACCAGCACCTATTTTTTGAATGTATGTTCCCCACAAGTGTTTGGAGAAAACTTGTAGCTTGGCAAGGGATAAACAAGCAAGTACAAGGGTGGGAAGAGGAAATTAAGTGGACTATTGCACATGCTAATGGGAGACACACTCAAGATGAAATCTACAGGATTACCCTAGCAGCTACTGTATATCATCTATGGTTAGAGAGGAACTACATACTATTCCAAAAAGTGCATTAGAGAGGGAACCTGAGGCCACAACTGAGAAGACTACTGCTTAGCATAAATTTCTATCCTTAGGCTAATAGCTCATGAGTTTAGGAAGATGAGAGAACTGAAGTGAGGAGGCTGAAGTCTGGGGCCATCTGTCCAGCTTCAAAGATGCCACTTATACTGTAAATACTTACTTTGGTAAATAAATCTTTTAATTACAAAACGAAAGTACATGTTATAAGAAAAATCAAATTATGGTGGATGTCTACTCTTCCTCCATGATCTTCTCAAATGTTTAATGACATATTTCTATGCTTAATGACATATTCAATGACATATTTTTCTTCACTTTTCATGCCTATATAAATGTCTTGTAATAGATAGGAAAATACACACAATTGAAGAAGAAATAAGAATCTCTCCTCTCTTTCTCTCTATATCTCTTAGCTTGTTTTTCCTTGTTCTATATTGTTACTTTGAGCTATATTTTATAATACGTTATCAGTACGAATTACTCATTTCATGATCTTCTACGTCAAGACTATGTAAATTATAAGCAGATAATGAGATCAAGTACAATAAAAAAAAATCTTGGATAATAATACAAAGATAAGTTTTACATCCATCTGAACCCATTCATACTTTCATATCTTTGCATTAACTTTTTGTGCATTATTTAGTTAAAATAGTTTTTTCAATTGTATCCACTGAAATAAAGAACTGGAAATGTATATCTTTATTTGCTACATCTCTTTATTTGCTACATCTCTTATAGGACAAAGATAATATTCCAACGTATATATATGTTCNCTGAAATAAAGAACTGGAAAGGTATGTCTTTATTTGCTACATCTCTTATAGGACAAATATAATATTCCAACGTATATATATGTTCTCACCTTTTACATACTATGATAGATAATTATTAAGGTAATTTAGTAATAATATTTTTACCATCACATGATGTATTTCATTGAAAGCAAAATTATCAAATATGTAGGCGATTTTACAGTACCTTGCAAATTTGACATTCAAATATACAATCAATATAAACTCATTATAGTTATAATTTATAATAGTTACGGTTATGCATTAAGCCTTAAATACTTTTGCTAGAAACATAAGGCTCATTCCTCCGTATTGGATTTTTTGGGTGAAGTTCTTATAGTCTTTGAAATATAAGTGGTTATAGGTTATCTGCACCTTTCCCCTAATTAATTTATTAAAATGTAAAAGTGATTGTATCATTTAGAAAAAAAAATAAAAAAAAGTTGGCATATATCCTAACTAGCATTTTTGTTGCAGAGGAAGTGTTTCAAGATTGAAATAGTTATATATGTCTTCTTGAAAATTAATTTACTTATGCCTATAATTATGAAGTAATAATATTTTAAAGGCTCGAGTGCGAGTCCTAGTGAATTTTTGGCGTATTATGCCAAAGATTGAGGGTAAGACGATGGGTTCAAGTCCTAACGCACTATGTTGATGAAAAGACGTTGGATTCAAGTTCCAACGCATTATGGCCTAGCATGCCTTTATATGGGTAATGCATTGGGTTTGAGTCCTAATGTACCATATTGATAATAATAATAATAACTAAAGAAAAAATAATATATTTTTCATGAAAAAGCATGAAGCTTGTCCCACTTGATTTGCTCCATTCTTGAAGTGAATG
>AWOL01S0042527.1:181999-196100 GCA_000715115.1 Nicotiana otophora | reverse complement strand
AAAACAAAAAAAAAAAAAGGAAAAAGAAAAAGGAAACAATAAGAGCCACCTAATGAAGAAATAGGGTAAATATAAACAGAGAGAAATCTAAAAATGAGTTAGTCTATGTCAGCCTATGTGTATAAAGAGGGTACCCTCTTAGAAACAAGAAAAGAGGGGACACACAAAGAAAATGAATCAATCCAATGCCTGGCTAAGTAGAAGTCTAGTGGACCTATATCCTTCAACTGTTAAATTGAGTGTTGCACATTTCGGTTATTATTCAGTTAGTTACCAGAGAATGCTCCAGAAAAAGAAAAAAGAACATCTACACTACAGACAAAAGATAGCTAAAAGAGAATAAAGGCAACAGCTTACTTATCTCTTATAACTTACAGCCCAATTGGACACCTCTGCTTGCTTAAAATTTAGGAATATTTACCTTGTTCCCTCATCCTTGCAGTTATTTCTCTATAAGAACTTCTTGTCCTTGATCTTGTACTTCTCCCTCTCCATTTTAAAAGTAAGATCTTCTTTTATATTAAAAATTGAAAAAAGGAAATAGAAAAATAATGCTAATGCGTAATCAGTACAGGTACCATTTTCTTCTTCCCAATATTGGATTTTAATTGAATCAAATGTAACTCTGCTGCACTTGGTGCAGTAAACTACTAGATCTCCCTTCTATTCCATTTATGGCTTATTTAGTCTGTCAAACATAGAATTAAGTGCATCTCTTGGAAAATATAGATCTTTGAATCTGCCTGCTAAGTGCTATATAACATGGATGCATAAGACGTAAATAAAGCACACTGGATTATTTCTTATTGTGCGAACTCCAAATTTAAAGAGGACTTCATTAAGCTTACCTATCTCGACGAACATTGTTGGTTTAGTTGTCACAGGTCCATGATGAGTAGCTTCAAAAGTAATCTATACCAGCCAGGAAAAAATAGTATTACATATTACATATCAAGTAGAGGGAAACAAAAATAAAGAAGATATTTAAAGAGAATTGCCAGGATTATCTAGAAAAAGAATGCTTTTTTTTGACAAGCCACAAAAGATTGATCATAGAGCTGGTATAGAAAAGAGCCATACTTCAAATTCGGGAACGAGATTATGAGACTCAGCAATTTTATTCAAAAGAGTCATCCATGGCCCCATCCTTGGATTTGGTGGTGCCGCCCACCCTGGCCTCCCTCCTTGTGGTGGAACATCCCCCTCTTTCAAATGTGGCACCCCTAACCAACATTAAACATAATTAGGACCTCATTAAGGTG
The DNA here is from genome assembly GCA_000715115.1 of Nicotiana otophora. Lineage (NCBI taxonomy): Eukaryota > Viridiplantae > Streptophyta > Magnoliopsida > Solanales > Solanaceae > Nicotiana > Nicotiana otophora. Next base: position 194,838 of record AWOL01S0042527.1, on the reverse strand, counting down.
TCTGCAAACATCTAAGCCCCATACATCAAATATACCATTCTCTCTCCCAATTTATAAACATTGTTTCCATGTTAAGACGCTTCGTAGTGTTTGACAATCATCCCAAATAATGATTTTACAAGTTTCCAAAATTCAAATTCATTTTAATATACTCCGACGGGCGACGACGACAACTTATTTGAAACTCTCTTCCATTTTGGGATGTTCAAAATGATTGACACCATTAACTAATAATATTATTCTATACCCTTTCTCACAATTTTTTAAGAACTCAAATTTGTTTTGAAATTTAAATTCAAACTTTGATGTGGTGTTATAAACAATGAAAATCCAAGGTATTATTATATAGTCAAATTAATATTAAACTTAAAATTCATTTAATTATAATCCTATAATATTGCCTCCACAATAGAATGCATAAGTCCTTTTCTTTTACATATTTCTCAACTCCTGCTCCATAAAATGTGTTGTAGTCTAGTACTTAAATGTTGTTGTCAACCCCTCTAATACTCAAAAACATCACAAGAAGCACTATGTTACATCTTATAAAGTACTTAAAAAAATAGTTTCCTCCAAACAAAATCACTCTATATAACTTTAATATGTACTTTCATTTTTCAAAATGTGATGTTTGGACCGGCTTGCCGCACCTGGGGTAATCCTATGGGGTACTTCCTACCTCCCACCAGCACATGCATATAAGAGATAACTAGGTTTCACCAAAGCTTAGAAAGACGAGAAGAAATCACCTAGCCTTTTCTGCTTCTACTCCAATTTGAATTTTAGTCTCTCATGGTTCATTCCAACTTCATTGACGGCTAGACCGAAACCAAAACCAAAGTGTTAAATATTTTCTTTCATTAACACTAATATAATAATATAACACAAAAAGGACAATTAATATCAAACACCTTGTACAATCAAACATCGGTCATATAAAATGAGACAAAGAGAGTATACTACTCATACCAATAGGATGGATGGTGAGAGCGGGGCGGTTAGAGACAGCAGTATGTTTACTAAGGAAGATAATCTCGTCGACAGGCTGACCAGTAGCGTTCTCCCAACGCTGATCCAAATCATCTTCTTCTACAATGCCTTTGTCATGTTCTAACAACCTGACATCTCCATTGTTGTAACTTCTGATGCCTTGATCTATGGTGGGTCCCGATTGCCACCCTGGCATAGCTAACAGCTCCTTTGCTGGGCCCATCGATGCTGGATCCGTCGTCGTTGCCACCACTAGCTTCACCATTTTCTCCGCCAGTTTTTTGAGCTCGAACTTTTTCGCAGATCATTTATATAGTTGGCGTTAAAAGATCCAACGGTGGTGCTGCCGCCACATTGGCAGTAGTTAGGCTCTTTCTGGTAAAGGAAAAGTAAAATAAAATTATTTTTGTCCCAGAAAGATAAATTATTTAAGTTTTAGGGGAAATTTTGGATATAAAACCCTTCAGTTTTTAAAACACAAGTTACGAATTCAAAACACACGTCGAAAGATTCTTTTCAAAACTATACAAGAGTGGCCAAATTAAAACTGGAATATTTGAAATCTATTTGAGAAAAGAGGGGTTGCTCTGATTGTAAGCAACTCCACTTCCAACCAAGAGGTTGTGAGTTCGAGTCACCCCAAGAGCAAGGTAGGGAGTTCTTGGAAGTAACTCTACCTCGTAAGGTCTGCGTATACACTACCCTCCCCAGACCCCACTAGTGGATTATACTGGGTTGTTGTTGTTGTTGTTGTATTTGAGAAAAACATGAAAAAAAAAAAAATAAACAATAGGAATTTTAACAGGAAAAGCAAAAGGCGGCTCACAAAGGATTCTACTGTATGGGAATTTTTCTGTGGGTATTTTCTTAAAAGAAGGTGTTTTTGACTATTGTTTTTAAAAGAAGAATCAAATAGGAATTTAACAGGAACTGCAAAAGGCGGATGACAGGTATTCTGGTTCTAGCTTGTAAAAATGTTGATGCCCAGGATCGAACTGGGGACCTTCAGTGTGTAAGACTGATGTGATAACCACTACACCACACCAACAAGTTGATACATTGTTCCATGTCATCTTCTTACAAGGCATTAAAATGGTGTTTGTTTGACATTTTCCAAGCAGAACTTGTAAAACAATATAGTTCTCAAATTGTAGCTTGAAAGGGTATTTTAAGTAAAAAAAAATAAAATAATTTCTTGTAAGTTTTCTCATATTTTAACCTGTTTAGTGCATAAAGTTTATTTCTATATTTTCTGTTTAATAATTTTATATTGTTAAGGAGTAACTATCATTGTATATATTTTTCATCAAAACTATTATCTGAGTATATAATTATCATAAATATCAAGTATATGGAATGTAGTCATCTCACATCTCCTGTATGAGGTCTTTCTAACACAATTCACTTGATTTATCTATGAACATCTTTAATATCGACAACACTTCCATAATTGAATTGTTTAATTCACCTTAGAGTAACTATATTTTTAGTCTATTCGATCAGGTACACGTTGATTAAATATTGTGAATATTGAAGAGAAATGAAAATGTGCTTGAAATGATTGACTTTTAATAACACCTACAATTTGTTTTACCAAATAACATCTTCAATTCATATATAAAATATAACATACATGATATGCATTTTATATGTTTTATTTTTTAATTATAACAATTTTTTACGTCATCTAAAGTTCACTTTGTAATTAATTCTATTTTTGATTTTGATGGTAGAAAATATGGAACAACAAGAAAAAGAGAATATAGAAAAAATTGTACTCCTTTTATTTAAGAAAAATTACAGATCAGAAATATGAGAATAGTATATATTTACCTGCCACTAAAATATATCTAACGTTTTATGATTAATCATAGTTAAGTGATAAAAGTTATATGTATAAACATGTGTCGTGTATCTATTGATTGAGTATAAATATCAGGTGCAAATAAGTATTTACTGATATGGCTAATGCATTTAGAATTTTATGTGAATTTATATATCAATTTCTTAATATTTAAATACTTTCTTAAAATATAAGAAGTTACATAAAAGAAAAGTACACTAAATACTGTTAGGGTTCTATAAAAATACTTTAAAAGTCAAAGAAAATCAAAATAAATTTATATGACAGAGCCTTACTTATTAAATGCTGGAAGTAATTTATTTTGAGAAAACGTGACAAAACAAGGAATTTCTTTTCGGTAAAAGGAGACATGTTATTGAGCGAATCAACCAAAACACATAACTTTGAAGTTTCCTTAGAAGGAATTTTGAGATAAACTACTAGTACTATTATTATTTTTAAAAAAACTATTGACAACTTAAATGTTTTAATTAATGAAGTTTTCCTTTCCACTAATTTTATCTTATTATCTTAATATTTTCAGCAAAAATATTTCTTATCCACTTGAATCCGCAATTGTGACATGTAATGAGACCACACAACTTGATATAAGTGACTCAGAGGATTGGAAAAATGACATGCTACATGGGGAAATTGTCAGAGAGGTAGAGAATTTTGAGAACAAACCCAAGTCAAACCTGGAGGAAACTGAGACAGTCAATTTGAGTGATTAGAAAACGATTAAGGAGACCCGTATCAGTGTCCATCTTTCACCATCCGACAGAGAAGAGTACATCAAGTTCCTGAAGGAATATGGAGATATCTTTGCTTGGTCCTATGATGACATGACAGGGCTAAGCATGTCCATAGTAGCCCACAAGCTACCCACTGATCCAGTGTGCTCGGCGGTGAAGCAAAAGCTTAGAAAGTTCAAGCCAAAGAAAGATGGAAAGCTCAGGATTTGTGTCGATTATAGAGATCTGAGCAGAGCCCGTCCTAAGGATGATTTTCTACTTCCAGATATACATATCCTGATTGACAACTGCGCTAAGCTTGAACTATAATCATTCATAGATTTCTTTGTTGGTTACCATCAGATTTGGATGGACGAGGAAGCTACCGAAAACACTGCCTTCATCATGCCATGGGGAGCATACTTCTATAAATGATGCTATTTGGCTTGAAGAATATCGAAGCCACCTATATGAGAGCCATGACTACTCTCTTTCATGATATGATCCATAAAGAAATCGAGGTCTACGTAGACAATATCATTATTAAGTCCAAGAAAAGTTCGGACCATCTAGTGGACCTGAAGAAGTTCTTTGACTGTCTACGAAAATGTAACCGCCTTTAGGGTCCCCCGTAAGAAAGTTGTAGGGTTTCACTGTCACTCGTCGATGGATTGAGTTATATCCATCAAATATTAAAGCAATCCAGTAGTTACCACCGCCAAAGAACAAGAAAGATGTGATAATTTTTCTAGGCCACCTCAACTGTATTAGTCCTTTTATAGCACAATCAAGAATAATTTGCGAACCTATCTTCATTGTTAAGGATGGATGCTGCGATAGGATGGATCGAAGAATGTCAAAAGGCTTTTGACAAGATCAAAGAATATTTGTCCAAACCTCTTGTGTTGGTCCCTCCCGTGCCTGGAAGGCCACTACTATTATACTTGTCCATGTTGTACTGGGCATTTGGATGCATCTTGGGAAAACACGATGAGACTGGTAGAAAAGAGAAAACCATATATTATTTGAGCAAGAAGTTTATGCCGTACGAAGTTCGCAACTCCTTTTTGAAATGCACATACCGTGCCTTGACATAGGCATCACAGAAATTGAGGCATTACTTCTGTGCATATACTACTTACTTGACATCGTGGATGGATCCCTTGAAGTACATCTTCTAGAAAACGATGCCTACTGGGAACTGGCTAAGTGGCATATATTGTTAAATGGGTTCGACATTATCTATGTGACCCCAGAAGTCATTCAAGGGACATGCATTGGCAAATCACTTAGCGGAAAACCTTGTGGATAGAGAGTATGGTCCTTTGAGAACATACTACCCCGAAGGAGAGGTATTATTTGTAGGGGAGGACATTCTGGAAGCATATAACGGATGGTGGTTGCTCTTCGATAGAGCCGTAAATTTTAAAAAAGTAGGCATTAAGGTCGTACTGGTATCAGAACCCGATCAACACTATCCCATATCAGCCAAACTCAAATTTTCATGCACTAACAATATGATAGAATATGAAGCCTATATTCTGGGACTCAAGCTGATCATTGATATGAACATTCAAGAAATACTGGTGATCAGAGATTATCACTTGTTGTTCCATCAAGTGTCAAGGGAATGAACTACTAAGAACACTAAAATCCTACTATATTTGCATTGTGTGTAAGATTTGTGCAATAGATTTGTCAAGATAGAGTTCAAGCATGTTTCTCGAATCCAAAATGAGTTTGCAAATGCCTTGGCTATGTTGTCTTCTATGATTTAACATACCGACATGAATTATATTGATCCTATTCCCATCAAGATCCATAAGCAACTTGCTTACTATGCTCATGTTGAATAAGAGCTCGATAAAAATCTGAGGTTTTATGACATAAAGAAGTACTCAGAAAAGGGGAATTATCTGAAGAATACCACATGCACCCAGAAGCGCACACTGCGGAGGTTAGCCAATTATTTTTTATAAGCGGAGAAATACTTTATAGGAGGATTTTCGATGTAGGTTTTGTTGAGATGCATTGATGCTAAGGAAGCATCTAAATTAATTGAAGAAATATATGTTGGGATTTGTGCACCTCATATGAGTTGGTTCATGTAATGACCTGGTCGGTCGTTTTGAGAGTTGTAGCCCCGTTCCCATATTTACTTTTTATTTTATTCTTAATAGTTGTTATGCGACTCGCCGGGGTAGTTGGTTCGGTTCCAGGGATATTCCGGAAGGAGTTGAGATACTTGGTCTCAAGGGTCGAAGCTTTAGGTGAAAATGTTGACCAAATATTGACTTATGTGTGAACGACTCCGGAATGGAATTTTGATGGTTTCGTTAGCTCTGTTGGTTGATTTTGGACTTAGGAGTATGTCCGGATAGTGATTTGGAGGTCCGTAGTTGAATTAGACTTGAAATGGCGAAAGTTAAAAATTTAGAAGTTTGACCGAGAGTTGACTTTATGGTTACCAGGCTCGGATTGAGATTTTGGGAGTTGGAGTATGTCCGTTGTGTCGTTTGTGACTTTTGTGCAAAATTTGAGGTCAATCAGACGTGATTTGGTAGGTTTCGGCATCGAATGTAGAAGTTAGAAGTTCAAACGTTCATTATGTTTGAATCGATGTGCGATTCATGGTTTTAACGTTGTTTGATGTGATTTGAAGGATCGACTAAGTTTGTATGATATTTTAGGTCATGATAGTATGTTTGTTTGAGGTCCCGAGAGCCTCGGGTGGATTCCGGGTGGATAAGGGATGAACAATTTGGACTTGAAGCCTTTTTGGAAAATTCTACCGTCTGGTGTGATCGCACCGGCGGGGGATCTGGCCGCAGGTGTGGCTGGAGAGGTGCAGGTGCGAGGGTGGTCTGAGCTGGGGAATTTTACAGGTGCGAAGGATTTGTTTGCACCTATGAGGTCGCAGAGACAGAGAGGTGTCGCAAGTGTGAGATTGGGAGAGGAAGCCTGGAGCGAAGGTGCGGAAGTGAATCCACAGATACAGATGCACATTTGCGCATGAGGGATCGCAGATGTGGAAGTGGGCTGGGGGTCCTGAATCGCAGAAGCGAAGGGGAAATCCGCAGAAGCGGGACCATAATGCGGTCAAGTGGAGCGCAGGTGCGAGACCCCTGGACAAAACATTAAATTCGAAGGGTTCGTGGTTTTTCTCATTTTGGACTTTGTAAACTCGGTCTAAGGCGATGTTTGAGAGGATTTTCGAGGGATTTCTTGAGGTAAGTCACTTGCGGTCATTTCTATTCAATAAGTTTTTTTCTCCATTGAATTTCCCACCTAGTTTGTGTGTTTTTGATGTGTAATTTTGGGGGTTGAGGCTAGGGATTTGGAGAGTTTAATTTGGGGATTTGAGTGACGATTTGGTGTTAGATTTTGGTAAATTTGGCATGGTTGGACTCGTGGTTGAATGGATTTCCGAATTTTGTAACTCTTATTGGATTTCGAGACGTGAGCCCGGGGGCTGACTTTTGAGTTGACTTTTTGACTTTTGATTAAGAACTTAGCATTTGTATATGGAATTGATTTCTATAGCTTGCGTTGATCTTATTAAATTGTTTGTGGCTAGATTCGAGGCATTCAGAGGCCGTTTCGCGAGGCAAGGGCTTGTTGGAATAGAGTTTTGCACAGTTTGAGGTAAGTAACACTTTTAAACTTGGTTCTAAGGGTATGAAACCCCGAATTATGTGTTATGTGATTGGTGTTGAGGTGACGCACATACTAGGTGACTGAAGTGTGGGCGTGCACCGTAAGAATTGTGACTTGATCGATTCCATGGAACTATATTATTGAATAATCTTGTTGTTACCCTTATTTTCACCATGGGTTAGAACAATTGAGCTGTCAGTCATGTTAGAAATCCTGCTTAGGCTACGTGTTGGTACTGTTGGGACCCAAAGAGGTCGTGATACATATTGAATTATTTGCTAAATTTGTCATTTTATACTCAGTCACAGCTATTACTTTCATATTATATCTTAGTCCCTGTTGTCCTTTATTGATATATCTTATCATCATTGTTGGGCTGATTATCATGATTCTTGTGAGCCCGAGAGACTGAAGAGATTAATGAGTGAGTGAGCCTGAGGGTCTATTGTGAGTGATATTCATGGGATCGGGCTGCACGCTGTAGAAAGCTTATTTAATTCATGCCAGGATTTGGTTTATTATAGCGCTTGGGCTGGATTGGCCCCATCCAGAGTCTGCACATCCATAGTGGGCGCAGTTCCTAGAAATTTATTTACATTTGGGATAGATCTTTCCTGGTTTTATTTGTATTTGGGCTAGATCTGCCCTGTTCTGTGTTGAATTCTATTGCAAAACCTGAAAGCATGTCTAAATTCTTGTACAGTTACTTGTAGATTTTGAATTTCGGAGATATCACTATTGTATTTTTCTGTAACTTTCTTAACTATTAATGCCGTATGTGGACTGTAATACTTGAACCCATCATGACTTTCTGTCCAAAGGTTAGATTTGTTACTTATTGAATTGGTTGTACTCACACTACACCCTGTACCTCATGTGCAGATCCAGTTATTTTCGGTCACGGAAGTTGCTGATTCATAGAGTTCAGACATTTGGAGATCATCGAGGTAGCTGCTTTGGCGTCCGCAGGCCTTGAATCTCCTTCCCTATCTTTCCGTTTATTTATTTAGTTCTACTTTCCAGACAATGTACCAGACTATGTCATTATGTAGATGTTCATGTACTCAGTGACACCCCGATTTTGAGAAACTTATGTATTGAGTTATGATATCCTATTCCGTTTTATGAGATTTTTATTTATTTAAACTGTTTTAGTCTATTTCAAAGTTAAAAGTGTTAGAAATATTTAAGTAGTCGGCTTACCTAGTACCATGATAAGCGCCATCACGAAAGGTTGGATTTTGGGTCGTGACAGTTTGACCAACAAGTATTGAGGGTTGAGTATTTTAGGATGACAATGAAAATAGATTGCATCAATTATGTACAAAAATGCCATGAGTTGTAAGTGCATGCTGATACGATATGAGTTCCTCCCAACAAACACAATGTGACAAACTCGCCTTGGCTTTTTGACACTTGGGGAATGGATGTCACTGGCCCTATTGAGCATGTTGTGTCCACCAAAAATATGTTTATCCTTGTAGCCATTAATTATTTTACTAATGGGTCGAGGCTATTTCTTACAAGGTCGTGACAAAGAAGGTGGTAGCAAATTTTGTCCGAGATCATATCGTTTGTCGATTTGGGGTCCCCTAATCAATCATCACCGAGAATGCCGTCAATTTTAATGAGTGATATGATGTAATTCATGTGTGAGAAGTTTAAGATCAAGCACCGCAACTCTACTGCCTATAGGCCTCAGATGAGTAGAGCTATGGAAGCTACGTTTTGACTTACTTGGGTATTGCACAGCGGTTTGAACTTCCATCGGGGCGATGCTTTATCTCTTGGTTTATGGCTCTGAAGCCGTTATACCTGCCGAGGTAGAAATACTTTCCTTGAGGATCATACAAGAAGCTGAGTTGAGTGATGTTGAATGTCACGACCCAAAATCCTACCAAGTCGTGATGGCACTTAAGCCAACCTGATAGGTAATCCAACTAACATATGACACAATTAAAATATATAATGATCAATAAATAATAAATACGATTGTGAAAATCTATACAACTATCCCAAAGACTGGTAGTACAAGTCATGAGCAACAAAGAATAAGAATAAGAATACAAATCTGATATGAACAAATATTACATCATCCATTTGAAATTTACATAAACTGAAATATAAGTACTAAATTACCATGGATAAAGTGATACCTTATAACTAGAATGTTGGTACATCCTCAATGCTAGCCTTCGTCATCCAAAATAACTTAGCTCCAAAATTTGCACGTAAAATATAGAAGTATAGTATGAGTACAACCGACACCGATGTACACAGTAAGTATCAAGACTATCAATTAAGTAGTGATGAGGTTTAGTTAAAAAAAAACTCTTTTTACATAATCTGTGTAGCTCAATAACATGCATAATACTAGAGAAACATCCAAAAAGACAGTCATAGACACAATGAATATTAATAATAAGGTTCATAAATTGAGAAGAAAGCAATAATCATATTCTTCAAATAACCAAGTCAAAGCATTTATAGTTGCACCAAATCCGTATATCAATACAATTTGCACCAAGAAGCTCTAACTCAAGTACTTTTACATGATCGTAAAGAGGCTATACATAATGAAGGTTATTTTATCAGCAATTTCTGAATAGCATTTTTATGAATGCTCCAACATGAGTTTAAATGACAATGCATGTTAAAGGCTCAACATATGCATCAAATATGATACTCTCCAAGTATCCAACAATCTACTAACAAGTCCCATACATAATAAAAATGCATAAACGTACACATATCAATGTTATGCTTAAATGTCTCTACACGTGTCTAGGGTGTCAATGCATGCTCAAGACTCAACTTTCTGTTATACCCCGGTACTCCTACATGTACAACCATAAGTCTCAATCTCCCAATAAAACCGTGCAAGTACATACACCCAACACGAAATCCATGTTTACTATTCAAGTCACAATACCTCATCATAACATGGTACAAGGTCTATGTACCTAATTATGCCAATAAATCTTATGCATCTATGAATTGCACCAGACAATATATGTAGATGATAAGTATGAAGATATATAAATATGTATGCACACACAGAGCACATCATCCATGTGTCTAATACAAATCAGTGTATCTAGTACCAAGCACTATTCCAAGTGCCTATGCTCTCAGGGCCTAAAGCAACATAGGTGATCACCTGACTCCAGAGGGACATATCCATTTTCAAGCATTAACACAAGAACCCATCATCATGGGTCCTATCATGTCATATCAATATCAATGTCATAACAATCCGTACAGTATAAACCTCGTGCCATAATCATCTCAATGTCAATCCACTCATAATATCCTAGTGTCATAATTACATCAATCTGTATGAGACTCCACTCAGAATGTCCCAGTATCATAATTACATTAATCCGTATAAGACTCCCATTTCTAAGGTTGTATGCGTATACTTTAGACATAATCATTTAGAAGCACAAGGACATAATAAATAAAAATGTGGGGACACATGTATGTACACATGAGATGATTCCTAAGCATGGCGAATGCGTGCATATAATGCATGACTACGGTCCCAACATGTAATCCCTAATCCAAATAATCTTCATGTCCAAATAAGCATCCAAACACTAAACATGATCTATTATAGACATAGGAAATTTCAAGTAGTCATACAACAATTTAAGGCATATCACAAGAATAACATGTTCAAATATGTGTTCATAATATAATGTGTGACTATGGCCAAATCAGGTATATCAACAAATCTCAAGAATAGCTCATCGACTCAAACAAAATGTCATAAGATAAGACATGATCTCTAAGCATGAGTAATTATGCCATGAAGCCATAAAGATAAAATAGAGCATAAGTCATGAAGAACACACGTCCAATCAAGGCATAGCAAAGTCTAAAATGTACCTCAAGCATGCTATAACCTCGGTATCCGCATATATGCTTGTCACGTTGAATATACGTCACCCTCAAAACACATAGCACATAGCAAATAATTCCATAAAACTTTCCTCAAGTCGAGATTAAGCAAGATATTTATCTTATCTGGTTGGTCACAATTGCAAATTATGTATAAACCTCATTCTTGCCTTCCAATCACACAAATCCAAGACAACATCATTCAAGGAGTTCAAACAATACTATAAGAAGTGAACCAATCAATAAATCTCCAATCATTGAAGAATTCTCAAAAGTCAACAAAAGTTAACCCGGATTCGCATGCATAAAATTCGAAACCAATACCAAATTCCGTTGACCCATAACCTGCCGAATCCAAATATATAATTAGTTTCCAAATTTGGGGTCCAAATCGGTATTCAAATCCCCAAAATACACTATCTTAAGTTGTATAAAATCCCAAATTTTACTTTGAAATTCCAAGATTTCGGCGTAAACATCCACAGGAAATCATGATATGTAATCAAAATCAAGTAGAAATTACTTATCCTCCAAATGTGGGTGAAATTCATCGCCAAAATCGCCTATTACCGATCTCCAAAACTCAAAATAATAAAAAATGAGCAATTTACGATATTCTAGACATAAAATACCCCTGGCAGCTATTCTTTCTTCGCCATCGCGACCTCCAGCCATGCAATCACGATGAGCAAAATGATTCAGGTATCCAGCCCTTCTTCGCGAATGCGATAGCGAAGTCCAAATGACCTCTTCTCTATGCAAACATGAGCTTCCTTCCGCGAACGCGGAAGCCAACCTAGCCTAGTCTCCCCACTTTTATGCGATCGCACAACTCTCTTCACGAGCGCGATACACCACCTAGCTACACTCCGCAATCGCGAACACCTCCATGATCGCTTAGCACAAAAAATGCTGCCTCTATTTCCTTCTACATGAGCGTGAAATTACCCTCCGTGATTGCGATTCACTATAACACACACAAAACCAGCAATCAAAAAATGGCTCAAAATAATCTGAAATCTCCTTGAAACTCACCCGAGCCTCTTGGGACCTCGTTTAATCATCCTAACAAGTGCATATACCTTATTCAAACTTGTCCATAATTTCAAAATACGAATAACAATATCAAAACCAAGAATCGCGCATCAAACAAAAAATCTTCAAACTTTCATAATTTCAAAATTCCAACCGTTGACTAGAACTACTGAATCAACCTCGGACTTCTTGAGGCCCGAACCCAAATATACGTATAATTCAAAATCATCATATGAACCTATTCGAACCTTCAAATGACCAATCTGAAGTCGTTTGCATGAAATTCAAACCTCGGTCAAGTCTTCCAACTTAAAGCTTCCAAACTAAGAATTGCTTTACCAAACCACACCAAACCTCTACAAAATCATAATCATCCATACTCGTAAGTCTTAATACAACGTATGAAGGCACTCAAGGTCTTAAATTGCACAACAAAATGCTATAACTCATAATCAGTCGGGTTGTTACACTATACAAAATCGATATGATCAATTGACTCTTATTGACGTGAAAAAATGAATACGGTATGTCATTGTCACGACCCAAAACCTAACCCGTTGTGATGGTGCCTATCATGGTACAAGGCAAGCCGACCTTTCCAAAACACTTTCAAAATTTGACAGAAATGAATTAAGACATTTAAAATAATCCAGAGTTTTTCATAAAAAAAGGGGGGG
>AWOL01S0042527.1:131054-179310 GCA_000715115.1 Nicotiana otophora | reverse complement strand
TATATATATATATATAGCCCAAAGGCTTGTTGCGGAGTACAACCCAATCCATATACCTCACAGCTCGCAGCTCAGCACTCAGGCCCTACCTCAGTCACTAACCTCTCCAACAACTCTTATAACTTAAGCTACCAACAACGAAACTAAGTATTCCAATTCACTCCAAAACCTCCACAAAACCAAACAAACCATCCCCAAAAGACATAAAACAACAACTAAGCACACAAGAAGCATCAAATGCAAAATCATGGCTTACATATACAAAACAAACGATCGAGTCATTACATTCTATGTTACACCCCACATTCGTTATTCACCCGTGAAGTTGAAAATTGATAAGTTTGGCTTTTAGCTCAGCCAATCATTCGACGACACGTTATGGTTTAAATAGGTGATTACATTTTATCAGATTGCGCCGGCTGCCCCACTCGACACAGTGGCCAGTGCGGGGTGACCCGTTTGGCACTTGAGGTAGTGGAAAGTTTATAACTAGATATAAGAAGTAGCGCAACTTCTCTCCCTTTCATTCTAAGGAATTGTATTAGCTTTAAGCCTTTCAAAAATGCACCCAAACTTTCTAAGAACTCTCAAGTGATCCAAGGATAAATCAGATGGGTGAATTTGGTGAAATTTAACTTAAAGAATCTCGTAATTATCACTGTAACATCTGTATTCTTGTGACTCTTGTTGGCATTTCTCCACTTTTGCATTTATCTTTGGTTGTTGTTTCCTTAGCATATTATTAATTGTCTTTCTCTGTGTTGCACTATTTGATTTAGTTAGGTGTAGCTAACCTTGATACGCTATTTATTGTTTCAATTTCATTACTGTCATTATTACACTGCCTTAAACTTATTCAGTCCTTTATTTATTCCAGTAGGGCCTTAACTTGACCTCGTCACTACTTTACCTAGGTTAGGCTTGGCACTTAATGGGCACCTTTGTGGTGTCCTCACGCTAGGCTTATGCACATCTTTTTGTGCAGATCCAGGTTCCTCCTACCAGTCCGGGCATCAGTGAGTTGAGTCCGCATTTGGAGACTTCAAGGTACACCTGCCCGCGTCCGCAGGCCTCGGAGTCACCTTCTATCCATTTCTATATTTTTTCTTCTTTACTAGATTCAATTATATAGGGATGACTTAGATATTGACATAGAGTTTGTGACTTGTATTTCGCCGAGTTTTGGGCTATTGTATATATACCGAGTTGTGGAGACTTTCCTTATATTAGTTGTTGAGTTTTGAGGCTTTAATTATTATTTCAGTTATTTCCGCATGTTTGTTAGGCTTACCTAGTCCTAGAGACTAGGTGCCGTCACGACATCTTATGGAGGGAAATTGGGGTCGAGACAAGGAGATAGATATTTTGAAGACAGCCTTTCAGACTAGATATGGCCGTTACGAGTTCCTTGTTATGTCCTTTGGCCTAATCAATGCACCAACGACTTTTATGGATATGATGAACCAGGTGTTCAAGCCATTTTTGAATATCTTTATAATCATGTTTATAGATGATATTCTGCGTATGTTCTTGATCAGAACCTGACAACGCAGAGCATTTGAAAATGGTATTACGCAGGCTCCGGGGTCGTAAGCTGTATGCTAAGTTTTCTAAATACGAGTTCTGGTTGAACTCAGTGACTTTCCTTGGGCATCTAGTATCAGATGGGGGCATCAAGGTTGATAATAAAAGAAATAGAAGCAGTTAAGAATTGGCCAAGGCCAACAACTCCTATAGAGGTATGAGTTTCTTAGACTTAGCTGGTTATTACCGGTGATTTGTGGAGAGTTTCTCCTCTATTGTTGCTTTATTAACAAAGTTGACGCATAAGACAACCAAATTCCAATGGAATAATAATTTTGAAAAGAGCTTTCAGGAGTTAAAAAGTAGACTAATATCAACACTTGTTTTAGACTTACCCGAAGGACCAGAAGGTTATGTTATACATTGTGACACTTCTAGAGTAGGGTTGGGTAGTGTTCTGATGCAGTATGGGAAAGTTGTTGCTTATGATTTAAGATAACAAATAAAACACGAGCAAAATTACCCGACTCATGACTTGGAGTTAGCAGCTATTATATTTGCTCCGAAAATATGGCGTCACTATCTGTATGGAGTTCATGTTGACATATTTACAGATCATAAGAGTTTGCAATACATATTCAAGAAAAGAGAATTGAATTTGAGACATCGGAGGTGGCTTGGATTGTTGAAAGCCTATGATGTTGATATTCTATACCACCATGGTAAGGCAAATGTTATGGCTGATGCGTTATGTCGGAAATCAATGGGCAGTTTAAGGCATGTGGAAACTACTAAATTGGAGATGACTAAAGATCTATGCCGGTTGGCTAATTTAAGTATACGATTTCTTGATACCAGCGACGGAGGAGCCATAGTTCGAAATACCGTCGAATCCTCGTAAATAGCAGAAGTAAAGGCACGACAATTCGATGATCCAGCCTTGATGAAAATAAGGGAAACCATTCCCCATCAGAAAGAGCAATTGTTTGAAATATCCGAGGATGGAGTCCTTAGATATTAGGTCCGGTTAATGCTTGCCCGATGTCAGGGCACTCCGAAGACACATCATGGCGGAGATTCACCAATCCCGATACCCTATTCATCCCGGGTTAACCAAGATGTATCATGATCTTCGACAACTATACTAGTGGAACGACATAAAGAGGAACATTGCCGAATTTGCCGCTCATTTCCCAAATTACCAATAAGTTAAGGTTGAATATCAGAAACTAGGAGGGTTGCTTCAGAATATGGAAATTCCGACTTGGAAATGGGAAATAATCAATATGGATTTTTTTACCGGATTACCACGTTTTCACCAAATGTTTAATTCCATATGGTTTATTATGGATAGACTCACCAGGTCAGCTCATTTCCTACCTATCAAAATTACGTTCTCGGCTGGGGATTATGCTATGTTATATGTTAAGGAAATAGTTCGACTTCATGGAGTTCTGATTTCTATTATATCGAACAGAGGTGCCCAATTTATAGCTAACTTCTGGAGATCATTCCAAAAAGGTTTAGGTACGTAAATCAATCTTAGCACAACTTTTCATTTGTAGACAAATGGCTAGGGTGAGCGCATCATTCAAATGCTCAAGGACATGTTATGAGCCTATGTTTTAGACTTCAAAAGGAAGTTGAGAAGATCATCTGTTTCTCATCGAGTTTGCTTACAACAACAACTATCATGCTAGTATTCAGATGGCACCATATGAAGCTCTATATGGACAGAAGTGTAGATCTCATATCGGGTGGTTCGAGGTTGGAGAGACAAAGCTATTGGGTCCTGATTTGGTGCAACAGGCTGTAGAAAAGGTGAGAATGATTCAAGGTCAATTATTGATCTCTCAAAGCAGACAAAAATCCTACTTGGATAATTAGGGTCGAGATTTAGAGTTCGTTGTATGAGACTGGGTATTCATGAAGGTGTAACCCTATGAAAAGTGTGATGAGGTTTGGAAAGAGAGGCAAACTTAGCCCCTGATATATCGGATTATCCAAAGAATTGGCCAAGTAGCTTATAAGCTTAAGTTGCCCTCGGAACTAGGAGTACTGCAACCGATGTTCCATGTATCCATGCTTCGTACGTGCTTAGGTGATCCTTTTCGTATTACCCCCATTGAAGATGTTCAAGTCACAAAAGACTTATCTTATGAGGAAATTCCAGTGGCTATCTTAGATCGCCAAATTCGTAAGCTGCAAACCAAAGAGGTGGGTTCAGTTAAAGTACTCTGAAGAAGTAACAATGTAGAAGAAGTGACATGGGAAGCTGAAGAGGATACAAAATCCAGATACCCTTATTTGTTTCATACTGCAGGAGATAACGTCAAGACTACTATAATAGGTACAACTAAAGATATCACAAGAAAGTATTGAAGAATTCTGAAAGATTGATTACGTTTTAACTTTCAAGGATGAACGTTCTTGGGGGGGGGGGGGATGATGTTACACCTCACATTTGTTATTCACCCATAAAGTTGAATATTGATAAGTTTGGATTCCAACACAGCCAATTGGTTGGCGACACATTATGGGGAAAAGAGGTGATTACATTTCACTAGATTGCACCAGACCCTACCGGGCATAATGGCCGGTGCGGGGTGACCCATTTGGCACTTGAGGCGGTGGAACTTCTAGAACCTGATATAAAAAGTAGCGCAGCTTCTCTCCCTTTAATTCTATGCAATATTATTAGCTTTAAGCCTTTCAAAACGCACCCACACTTTCTAGGAACTCTTAAGCGATCCAAGGATAAATCAGATGGGTGAATTTGGTGAAATTTAGCGTAAAAAATCTCATGATTATCACTTTTCCACATGTCTTCTTGTTACACCGATTTTGGATATTCCTTGAAAGTGAAGATAATCACTATTGAAATTATTCAACATGTGCGGGGGTAGGGGCGTATGTAGCCAAGTGTATCAAGGCAGTGCATTGTGAATCCACCACGCGCAGGTTCTATCCTCGTCATTCGCCCATTTGTAAGAACCCAGAAAACGTAGTTAATTATTCAAAAAGATATGTAAAGTGATTTCCTTTCATTGGCATGTCTTGATATAAGCGTTACCTTCTGTATAATACTTCTGTCACAAGATTGTATTGTTGTAAGCCTTTCTTGATAGTTATGTTTATGTTCTTATTCATTCTTTATCGGTGACATTTTATTTCAAGTTTGAGATGTTCTCGGATGGTATCGTGAGGTCGTGAAATGTAAATCATTCTGAGTTCTGAGTCAAATATTGATATCTCTTTAAATTGATCTTGCATTGCACTTATATATATGCATATATTTTACTTTATTGAGCAATGCTATAGTCTGCCAGGTACGACACCTATTATACAACCACAAATTAGTTGGGTATAATGAGACATGATGTGAAGTATTTATCGAGTGCTTGTGTGTCCCGGTACGACCGAGTCCTCTAAGAGGCCGGGTACAGAATGATGTATCATGTGATATTACAGAGTCCTCTTGAGATTGGGTATGCCAATTCTGTTGAGACAGGGTACAATCGAGATCTCTTGAGGCCAGGTACGAGTGAGTCCTGTTGAGGCTGGGTATGCCGAGTTTGGTTGAGGCCAAATACAACCGAGACCTCATGAGGGCGGGTACAATGTGATGAAGACATAGGAATTTATCGAGTCCTATCCGAGGCTGGGTGTGATATGATATGATATGCCCTAAAGAGTGGCTGAACATGATATGAGATAATATTCTCCAAAGAGCGGTTCAATGATATTATATTATATTATATATTTAATGCATAGCCCCAATGAGTGGCTTGACTTTTGTTTCTTCAAAACTTGCATATATTTATGATTCATGATTACCACAGTATACGACCCGATGGCTTGTCTTCGGCACTCAGGTTGAAATTGTTTATCCATATCTCTTATGTTATGCCTTTGATTTACATGCATTATCAGCCTTACATATTAAGTACATCTTTCGTACTTACGCCCCTTTGTTCTGGGTGTTGTATTTATGCGCATAGGTACAAATAGACCTGGTGACGTCCCTCCCCAGTAGGGTGCACATTTCAACTATTGGTTGTCTCACTCCACTTATCCAGAGTAGCTATACAGAAGTCGATAGGTACCAACGTATATGTTTCTATTGTTTTGGGTGTGGTGGGCCCTGTTCCGACCAAGTTATGTATTGTGACACTCTAGAGGCTTGCAGACTAGTGTCCGATGTGTATGTAAATATTTATTATGACTCTGTTGGCAACGATTGTGTATATATACAAAATGTTAAAGTTTCTTCCACCGTCAGTCATGGGCATTTACTTTATATGGGTATTATAGTTGAGGACCTTGTTAGCCCAGATTTCATGTTGAAGGGTCTAAGTATGGACATTGGTTTGCACAGGCCTTCGGGCGTCGTGTTCCGGTCGCACCTACCGAAGTTGGGGTGTGACATTCTACCCCTATTAAACACATTCATCCTCTAACAGGTTTAGAATCGTACCTGGGATATCAAAAAAGGTGAGGATATGTGCTCCGTATATCATGCTCGGTCTCCTAGGTCACCTCATCGACTGATTGACCTCTCTACTGAACTTTTATTGATACAATATTCTTCGAGCTCATCTCCCAAAACTGCCTATCCAAAATGGCCACCGACTCCTCCTCATAAGCCATATTCCCATCCAACTATACTGAGCTTAAATCTAACATATGCGATGAGTCCTCATAGTACTTTTGAAGCATGAAAACATAGAATAACAGATGAATTCTCGATAACCCGGGTGGAAAAGAAAGGTTATATGCCACCTCACCAGCTCTTTCCAAGATCTCGAATGGACAATATACCGAGGGCTCAACTTGCCCTTTTTCCCAAATCTCATCACATCATTCATGGGCGAAACTCTGAGTAGAACCTTCTCACCCACCATGACAGCCACATCAAGTGCCTTCCTAGCAGCATAACTCTTTTCCCTGTACTGCGATGTATGAAGCCGCTCCTCAATTAATTGCACCTTCTCCAAAGCATCACAAACCAAATATGTGCCAATAATCTAGCCTCATCTAGATCAATCCAACCAACCAGAGAACGACAATTCCTCCTATATAATGCCTCATACAGAGCCATCTGGATGCTGGACTGTTAGCTGTTGTTGTGGGAAATTTTCTCTAATGAAGGAAACTAATCCCATTGGCCTCCGAAATCTATGACACAAGCCCTCAACATATCCTCCAAAATCTGAATAATCTGCTCGGACTGCCCGCTCATCTGAGTGTGAATCAACTCAACCTGCATGCCTAAATCATGCTGAACTGCCCTCCAAAAGTGCGAAGTAAACTGAGTGCCGCGATCCGAGATGATAGAAATAGGTACACCATGCAGGGGTCAATCTCCTGGATGTTGATCTTAGCTAAATGCTCCAAAGTGTGGGAAGTGATGACTGGAATGAAATGTGCAGATATTTTGAGTCCGTCAACAATGACCCAAACTATGTCATATCTCCTCAATGTTTGTTCTCCTACCACAAAGTCCATAGCGATGCACTCCCACTTCCACTCTAGTAGCTCAATCTTCTGAAGCAAGTCACTAGGCCTCTAATGCTCATTCTTGACCCGCTGACAATTCAAACATCGAGCAACATATCCAATAATGTCTTTCTTTATCCCCCGCTACCAATAATTCTACTTCAAATAACTGTACATCTTCGCAACACCTTGATGAATAGAATACCATGAACTATGAGCCTCTTCAAGAATCAACTCTCTTAACCTATTCACATTAGGAATGCAAATTCGGCCCTGAAGCCACATCACACCATCATCACCATAAGTCACCCCTTAGCACCACCTCATTGCACCGTGTCCTTAAGGACAAACAAATGGGGATCATCATACTGGAGAGCCTTAATGTGCTCAAACAAAGATGACTAAGATACATTACAAAATAAGCAAGGACTCTGCTAGCTCTGAAATGTCCAATCTCATGAACATGTTGGCCAAAGCCTGAACATCCATAGACAAAGTCCTCTCCTCAATCGGAATAAATACTAAACTCCCCATGCTCTCCGCCTTCCTACTCAAGGCGTCTTCCACCATATTGTCCTTTCGCGAATGATAAAGAATGGTGATATTATAATCCTTTAACAATTCCAACCATCTTCGCTGCCTCAAATTCATATCTTTCTATTTAAATAGATACTAGAGATTTTGATGATCCGTATACACCTCACAAAACACGTGATATAAGTAATGCATCCAAATATTGAGTGCTTGTACAATAACTGCTAACTCCAAATCATTCACTGGATATTTATTCTTATGAGGCTTCAACTCGTGCGATGCGTAGGCAATCATTCTACCGTTCTGCATCAACACACACATAATTCCAACCGGTAAAGCATTATAATAAATTGTATATGAACCCGATCACGAAGGCAAAACCAAAACTGGAGTGGTAGTCAAGGCAATCTTGATCTTCTGAAAGCTCTCCTCACACTCGTCCGACCACCTGAACGGAGCACCCTTCTGAGTCAACCTAGTCAATGAGACTGCAATGGATGAAAACCCCTCTACAAAGCAGTAATAATATCCAGCCAACCCTAAGAAACTCTGGATCTCTGTAGCGGTTGAGGTCTGGGCCATCTCTTAACTGCCTCAATCTTCTTTGAATCCACCTTAATCCCCACACTAGAAACCACGTGGCCCAAGAATGCCACCGAATCTAACCAAAACTCGCACTTGGGGAACTTACCAAATAACTTCTTCTCCCTTAAAGTCTGGAGCAAAATGCTCAAATGCTGCTCATGCTCCTTCCCACTATTCGAATACACCAATATATCATCAATAAACACAACAACGAAGGAATCCAGATAAGGCTGAAACATGTTGTTCATCAAATGCATGAAAGTTGTTAGGGCATTGGTCATCCCAAAAGACATCACCAAGAACTCATAATGCACATAACGGGTCTAGAAAATATTCTTAGGGATGTTTGAATCCCTGATCTTCAACTAAAAGTACCTTGACCTCAAGTCAATTTTCGAAAATACTGTTACACCCTGAAGCTAATAGAACAAATCATCAATGCACGGTAGGGGATACTTTTTCTTGATGGTAACCTTGTTCAATTTTCGATAGTCATTACACATTCTCATAGACTCGCCCTTCTTCTTAACAAACAACACCGGCGCACCCTAAGGTGAGACACTAGGCCTGATGAAACCTTTATCTAATAATTCCTGCAACTGTTCCTTTAATTTGTTCAACTCTACCGGAGCTCTGTGATACGGTGGAATAGGAATAGGTTCAGTGCTCAGTGCCAAATCAACACCAAAATTAATATCTCTATTGACCCCCAATCAATCTGCCCAACATATCTATATGTGCCATTATCATAACAAATTCAAGATAATAATTTTATCATCAAAAGATATATATTCTCACAATTAATCAATAGGGTGAACAAGGGCATGAAAATAATAAGGTGCGGATGTGTGCTCAAGATATAAGACATTACTACGGCTAAATTAATTTATCAATGAATCTACAAATGCCCATTTTGGCTAATTAGGAGATAATAATCCTAAAACCATGATTTATAGCATGAATGAATAAGCTCACATAGTCATACAAAATATTTCACATGTATAATAGAGAGCATACAATCATTTAAGGCATAGTAGAAGCCTAAAGTCTAATCCGGTCATTTTTTATACAACGCATCCGCATGTATGCTCGTCACCTCGCATATGCATCACCTTACAACATTACAATTAGACATATAAGGTCCAATCCTAAGGGATATTCCCTCACACAAGATTAGTTAAGATACTTACCTCAACAAGCCCAAATCAATCCTATAAAATAGTATTTTCCTTAGAGATCACCTCCAACCGACTCGAATCTAGCCAAAAATAACAATGCTATATGAACCAATTACAAACAATAAAGTTCCAATCTTTATCAACTTCTGAATAGCCAACAAAAGTCAACCACAAGCCCACATGGTCAAAATCCAATTCGAGGAGTAGATCCTGACTACCCACAACCCCATGAGTCCAAATATATGATTAGATTCCAAAACCGAGTCCAAATCGACTCTCAGATCCCTAATTTACACTCTCCAAAATCATAGTCAAAACCCCCAATTGGGGAAACAAGATATAATATCAAAATCAAGTAGAAATCACTTACCCTCTTGCCTTGTATGAAATCCTCTTCAAAAATTTCTACTCTCCAAACCCAGGGTTCAAAATATGAAAGAATTGGATAAAATACAAAAATAAGTCACTTATAAGTTTTGCCCAACGATACCCTTCGCAAATGTGGTCATTGCCTCGCGTTCGTGAAACACAAAATAATCACGGCCTCAAATAACCCTTCACGAACGAGGCTTCCCCCTCGCAAACACGATGCATAGTCCCTCTATGCCTACACGAACACGAGAACCCTTCTGCAAACACGAAGGCCAATCTCCAGGCATCCCCCAGCGTGCCACCATCTATGCGAATGCGACCACCTTGGCATGAATATGAAGGCTAAATCATCCACACCCATCGTGAATGCAACCACGTGTCATGAATGCGAAGAAGAAAATCTGCCAAACTCAAAAATGCACTACGCGATCTCGATCCAACCTATGCGATCGCGAAGAAAGGCTTGACACTTACAAAAATCTTCAACTTTCAAAATGCTCTAGGTGGTTCGTAACTCACCCGAACTATACGGGACCCCGTCCAATCATACCAAAAAGTATATAAACCATATACAAACTTGTTCATAAGCTCAGAAAATCAAAATAACACCCATAACCAAGAATCGAACACCAAAATACATAATGCATTCGTTCAATTTCAAGAACTTCAAACATTCACAACCAAGCATTCAATTTAAGCCTAACCAAATCGTAATGAAATAAATATTGCACACAAGTTCCAAATGATAAAATGTACCTATTCCAAGCCCTCAAACAACAATCTAAACCCGATAGCCTCAAAGTCAACTCCGGTCAAACTTTTGAACTTTTCAAACCTTCAAATTGCCAACTTTCGACAAATAGAGCTAAATCAACCTAGGAGCCTCCAAATCCAAATCCGAACATACGTCGAAGTTCCAAATAACCATACGAACCTATTGAAATTATCAAAACATGAATCCGATGCCATTTACACAAAAGTCAAACCTTGGTCAACTCTTAGAACTTAAGCTTCCAACAATGGAACTAAATGTTCCAATTCGCTCCAAACCTTCTTTGAACCAAACCAACCATCCTTGTATGTCATAAAACAACAACAAATCATACAAGAAGTATCAAATGAGGAAACATGGACCAAATACACAAAATGACTGGCTAGGTTGTTACAACTATATCGAGTCTCCTTTGTCAGCTGTTAGGCACCCTCCTGAGGTTCATTACTACCAATGCCTGAATTTCAACAAAACTATGAATAAGTATAATATGAGTACGGGACAACGTATACTCAGTATGTATCAAGACTTACCTCAATGAAGTATTGACGAGGTTCAAGTAATGTGATACCTACTAATATTATAAACATGTAGAGTTCATAATTATACAGAACAAGACTTTGAAAAGAGATAAATATTGCCAAAGTTCATATCAAGGGATATCAACGCAACATGGATAGTTTTATCTAGACTATCAAGTCAAAATCATATAACAAAGGCATCAAGTAGCATGTTAGAATTCAACATAGAAAGTATGTAGAATGCATGATAAGGTACAAAGGATTCACTTGAATGGCCAAAGCTTCCGCCTTTACGCTTGAAACTCACCACATCATCTTCTATATCAGAACTAACTAAGCATTTTTTGATTTGTCACATTCTGCGTGTAAGACATCAGGGAGAAACATGAGATGATGACCCTATGAGGATGGATGCATATCAATATGCTGCATGACAAGGACTCATGCCATAACAATGACAATATCACCATAACTACGCGGCAGAAACCTCATGCCATAGTCATAAAAATGTTAACGTAACCGCACGGTAGAAACCTTGTGCCTTATCCAAATTAATCCGCACAATATGTCCAAATGTTCCATAATCATAGCAAATTCGAAATAAAGTTTCATATCTAAGGGTCCATATGCTCACAAATAATCAATAAGGTGTACAAGCCCATAATAAATAAAGCTATGGATGGGTTCTCAAGATGTGAGGCATGACAACAATTAAATCAAGTACAACAACAATTTTACTAATAGCCACCTTGGCCAACTAAGAGGTGGTAATCCTAAATTGGTTATTAGTATGAAAGGATAAGCTCACATAATTATACAATTGACTAAAACATAAATTATGGAAGGCACACAACCAAACAAGGCCTAATAAAAATCCTAAAGTCTAATCCGATCATAAATCATACATAACAACTGTATAGACGCTCATCACCTTGAATATATTTCGTTTTTAACGTATTTTAATTAAGCAAACAAGCTCATATCCCAAGGGTTATTCCCTCAAACCAATCCTTTAGAAATCTCCTTCAATCGGCTCAAATCTAGCCAAATAATACTTAATAATGTCAAATAACATCATATGAATTAATTCCAAACAATAAAGCTTCAATCTTTAATCAATTTACAAAAAGTCAACAAAAATCAACCTGGGCCCACATGATCAAAACTAGAGTCTATGAGTAGATCTCGTTTATACATAACCCCACTAGTCCAAATACGTTTTTAGTTTTCAAATCCTAATCTAAATCATTGCTCAAAGTTCAATTTAGACTCTCTTAAGTTGTGGATAAAAGCTCCTTTCACTTCAAAATTCCATGTTTTAGATGTAGAAATCCATGTAGATTCTTGAAATGTAATCACAAATGAGTAAAAATCACTTACCCTCTAGCCTTGTATGAAACATTTCTTGAAAATTTTCCCTTTGCAAGACTAGGTTCAAAACATGAGAAAATGGGGAAAAAATCTTGAAATCTCCACTTAAATGCACTGCATAGGGATAACTTTCGTGAATACGGCCTAGGGCTTGTGTTCGCGAATCACAAATCTTCCTCTGCCCAAAATCCTCCTTCACGATCGCGGTAGCACCCTCGTGATCGTGAAGGTCACCTGCCTAAAACCCTACGTGAGCTCGATAAAGTCCACGCGAACGCGAAGGCCTCTTGCCGAGTATGCATCATGAATGCGACCTACACTTTGCGAATGCAAAGGCTAAGCTCCAGCCTCACATACTTTTTTGCGCGAATGCGATTGCCCTTTCGCGGACACGATAAGAAACTGTCCCCGCCCCCAATAACTCTCCATGACCGCGAGATCTTGTAATGACCCGACCGATTGTTTTGAGCTTTTGCGATTCATTCAGTGGTTTGGGGTCTTGAGAGGTTTCATATTATGTAATATGACCTGCGTGCATAGTCAGATTCGATTGGTTTGTTTGCACTATTTAAAATACGTGAAAGCCGTGTACTCGAGGTGACGGGTGTGTATACAAACTTATTTGTGTAAATTTGACTGGTTTAGACTCTTAGGTTTCTTATATATATTTATTTGAAGTTGTTCCATCGTGTTATATCCTCCATTGTTAAATATACTCTTATATGCCTTAATTGAATATGTTGGTTCATGTTCTATCTTTCATTGCCAAATATACTCATGCATGCTTTAATTGTAATTGTTGCCTCTTTATTGTCATGTCATCTCTTGCGTAGTTGGTTATCCTTATTGAAGTTGATGTTATATGTTATCTCTATTATTGTTGAACTACTCTTACTTGAAGTAATTATTACTTGTTATGTCTTTCATTGTTGAGCTTATTCTTCCATTTTATTGTATTGTTGTAATTTTTGTGTTGATTTACTTATCGTACCGTCATGTTATATTTGTTCTTGTTATACTCAGTGTTGTTGAGCCGTGGGCTATGTGTGGTTATGGTATTAGAAATGTTGTTATGGAAACATTATGGTATATGGGCACATGTGGTGCAGGTTGTTATATTGTGTTGTTATGTTTTTGGCACATGTGGGATTGTTGAGATGATTGTCAGGGTGTTTGCACGTGAGTTGTACGTGCTATTGTTACTATTGATATTTGCACATGTTGCGTGACAAGGTGTGCTATATATGTTGGGTTTGCGCATGTGGTGAGATAATGCAGGATAATTATTATGCGCGTGTGGCGAGACAAGGCAGTCATTTACTTTATTGTTGCGCACGTGGCGAGACAAGGGGGCTATGTCGGGGATGATTTGTGATGGCCTGGGGGAATTTTCATTGATGATATTTGTGTGGTGGTGACTATCTTGTGTGCGTCATGCATATTACGGGTTTTGTTGTGTTGTTTCCAACGTGCCATTCAGTGTCTCTGATCTTACTTGTTGATTCGAGTTGTGATAGTACACTTGCACAAGCATACACCATAATCTGTCATTTATATCAGTCCAAGAATACAAACCTTGATGTTTGTTGACCATTTACATGTATTCTTGCATACTTTCCTTCTGTGCCTGAGTTGTACTATTGGCACGTGAGTTGTCTGTACGGATATGAGATATTGTTACTATTGGAACGCGAGTTATCTGTGCGAATATACGATATTGTTACTGTTAGCATGTGAGTTGTCTATTCATATATGAGGTATTAGTGGTATTGGCACGTGAGTCATCCGTTCAACACGTGAGTTGTCCGTGCGGTTGTGATTGGTATTGTGGGAACAAGATGCCAAGTGATTAGGGTTCGTGATTTGGGACCCTTGATATGTGATTATGAGGTGTGGTACCTCGGGATAATTCTTGTATAAACCTTGTGTGAGAGCGGTTTATTATTGGGTTGTTACTAATTTTCCTTCCTTGGTTTAAATGGATTTTAACTGCATTCTGCTAACTTTACGACGTTATTACCTATTTGCTCCTTGTTGCTAATTGTTGCTTCTACTTTCCATTTGCAAGTATTGTATTGTTATTTTTGACATGTTTAGCTTTATATTGATATAGTTCCCTGTTATGTTTATATTCATACTTGTACATGTTATTATGTCTAGTAGGTGTCTTGACTGTTCCTCATCACTACTCCACCGAGGTTAGTCTTGATACTTATTGGGTACCACTGTGGTGTACTCATGCTTCGCTTAATGCACAGTATTGTGCAGATCAAGGTATCTCAAAGTGTGTTGGTCATTAGATAGCTGATAGAGTATTGCGGTGGAGACTTCAAGGTATACATGTCGTCGCGTTCACAGGCCTCAAATTCACCCTCTGAAGTTTTACTTTGTACTATTTATTTTTCTTCCAAACATTGATGTATTTGATAATCTTCGTTACTCTAGAAAGACTAATGACTTGTACTACCAATTGTGGAATATTTCACATTTATTGATGGTTGTTTGCTATGTATTGAAGTTACCGGTTCATATTTGATAAATAATTGGTTTACATCTGTTGTTTACTTAGTATGTGGTAGGCTCACCTAGTCTTAGAGACTAGGTGCCATCACGATTCCTAAAGAAGGACTTTTGGTCATGACAAGTTTGTATCAGAGCCTTAGGTTCATAGGTGCTACGAGTTATAAGAAAGTTTAGTAGAGTCTTGTGAATCGCTATGGAGACATATGTACTTATTTTCGAGATGCTATGGAATTAATGGGAAACTTCCTTATTTCATTCCTATCATTTGAGTTTATTGATTTCGGAGTTTGAGCATTTATCATTCTATTATCTCACAGATGGTGAGGAGACGAGCTATAATTACTGATGTTGCTGCCCCTAGAGCCGGTGTTACTAGGGGCCGGGCAGAGGCAGAGGCAAAGGCAGAGGCAGAGGCCGAGGAGGAGCACGTGCTGTAGATAGAGCACTTACTAGAGCAACAGCGGAGGAGCCTCTAGTAGCTCGGGTTGGGGGACATGCACCAGAGGCGCCTGTTGCTACCCCTGGACTTCAGGAGACGTTAGCGTAGTTCTTGAGCATGTTTGGTACACTGACTCAGGCGAGATTAATTCCAGTTGCACCAACTATTTTATAGACCAGGGAGGAGCTCAGACTCACGCTGCCCATACTCCAAAGCAGAGGGTCCATATTGGTCAGGTCCCAGGTGTTATGCCAACATATTCTGTTATTCTGGTTCAGACTGAGGTCAGGCCAGGGGCATATGAGGAGGAGCAACTGAGACTTGAGAGGTTCAAGAAGTATCACCCTCTTGCTTCAGTGGCGCAGCTACCGAGGATGTGCAAGGTTTTCTAGAGAAGTGCCACAATATTCTCCGCACCATGGGTATTGTAGAGATGAGCGGAGTTGCTTTTACTATATTTTAGCTATCAGGAGCAGCGTATCAGTGGTGGCAGGTTTATGAGGAGAAGGAGGGTAGACCAGCTGATGCAACACCACTCACTTGGACTCAATTTTCGAAGATGTTTTACCGGGGGTTTGTTTCCCAGACCCATCGAGATACGTGACGCATACAGTTCGAGCAGCTGCTTCAGGACACTATGACAGTGTCAGAGTATGTCATCAGATTTAGTGAGTTATCCCGTCACGCACCTGATTTGGTTTCTGTAGTTAGGGAGCGAGTCCGCAAGTTCAATGAGGGGATCAATAATGGTATTCGATTCACATGGCTCAAGAGTTGGAGATGGATATTCCATTTTAGTAAGTTGTGGAGATCGCGCACAGGTTGGAGGGTATGCGGGGCCAGAAGAGAGAGGACAGGGAGGCTAAGAGGCCTCGTGGATTAGAAGGATCTACCGGTCCCTATTTTGGAGGCAAGGTGTATCATGGTAGAGGTTAAGTAAGTTAGCCAGTTTAGTTTGCACACCGGGCTTTACTTGGTGTTTAAGATATCAATGGGTTCTAGAGTACCCGTACCGGATAGCTTCCACAGCCACGTCAGCAGAGAGGTTGCTTTGCGTGTGGGGATACTAGCCACATGGTGAGAGATTGTTCCAGACTCTAGACGGATGTGTCACAGCTGGGTATTCGGGCTATGAGTTCCGCTCCAGTTGCTGCTATACCTGCACTACCAACTAGGGGTGGGAGTCAGGCGGGTAGAGGTCGTCCTAGAAGGGAGGCCAAGCCCATTGTTATGCCGCGACGAGGTTATATTAGGGTAAGATTCATTGTGGTTGTTTCTTGTGTCTTGCTTCTTCTTTGTGGATTGGATTCACAGTATGATATCGGTGGGGAGTCGTGCCTGCTAGACTTGTTTCATAGTTAGCTCATGTTTTCCTTTTTTTCATATTCAGTCGTGTTCGAGTTATGCATGTTGGGTTTGGATTGCGATGTATGTGCCCAGGTGGCATTTGGCTTGTTGATCGTGTGAGTAGTTATGAGTTCCACATGTTTCTTGCATCATTGTCAGTGTTGTGAAGGTCTGAAACAAGGTTCCAGTTGATATGAGTCTATTTGCCGATACCGGGGTTGGTAATGGGCAACTATTATGGTAAGAGTTATTGTTATGTGCCTATGGGTGATGTATTATATCGTATGGTTGTATCTTGTGGATGTATGCATGAGCTGTTACAACTATGTGAGGATTATACAGTGTGTTTATGTGAAGATCGGGTCCTTGATGAGTGTTATGCCAGCACATCTTGTTATTTTGGTTCAGCCTGAGGTGAGGCCAGGGGCATCTGTGGAGGAGCTGCTGAGACTTGAGAGGTTCAAGAAGTATCCTCCTACTCAAGTGGCACAACTACCGAGGATGTTTAGGGTTTTCTAGAGTAGTGCCACCATATTCTCCGCACCATGGGTATTGTGGAGACGAGCGGAGTTGCTTTTACTACATTTTAGTATTCCGAAGCAGCGTACCAGTGGTGGCAGGCTTATGAGGAGGGTAGACTAGATGATGCAATACCACTCACTTGGACTCAATTTTCAAAGATGTTTTTGTGGGGGTTTGTTTCCCAGACCCTACGAGATGCGTGCGCATAGAGTTCGAGCAACTGCTTTAGGGCACTATGACAGTGTCAGAGTACGCCATCAGATTCTGTGAGTTGTCCCATCACGCACCTGATTTGGTTTCTATAGTTAGGGAGCTAGTCCGCAAAATCATTGAGGGGCTCAGTAATGGTATCCGATTCACCATGGCTCAGGAGTTGGAGATGGATATTCCATTTCAGCAAGTTGTGAAGATCACTCGCAGGTTGGAGGGCATGCGGGGCTAGGAGAGAGAGGACATGGATGCTAAGAGGCTTCGTGGATTAGAAGGATCTACCGATCCCTATTTTGGAGGCAGGGTGTGTCATGGTAGAGGTTAAGTAGGTTAGCCAGTTCAGTTTGCACATCAGGCCTTACTTGGTGTTTAAGATATCAATGGGTTCCAGAGTACCCGTATCGGATAGCTTCCACAGCCACATCAGCAGAGAGGTTGCTTTGAGTGTGGGGATACTAGCCACATGGTGAGAGATTATTCCAGACTCTAGACGGATGTGTCACAACAGGGCATTCGGGCTATGAGTTCCGCTCCAGTTGTTTCTATACCTGCACTGCCAGCTAGGGGTGGGGGTTTGGCGAGTAGAGGTCATCCTAGAAGGGAGGCCAGACCCATTGTTATGCCGCGGCGAGGTTATATTAGGGTAAGATTCATTGTGGTTGTTGCATGTGTCTTGCTTCTTCCTTGTGGATTGGATTCACAGTATGATATCGGTGGGGAGTCGTGCCTGCTAGACTTGTTTCATAGTTAACTCATGTGTTCCTTTTTTTCATATTCAGTCGTGTTCGAGTTATGTTTGTTGGGTTTGGATTGCGATGTATGTGTCCAGGTGTCATTTGGCTTGTTGATCGTGTAAGTAGTTGTGAGTTCCACATGTTTCTTGCATCATTGTCAGTGTTGTGAAGGTCTGAAACAAGGTTCCAGTTGATATGAGTTTGTTTGCCGATACCGGGGTTGGTAATGGGCAACTATTATGGTAAGAGTTGTTTTTATGTGCCTATGGGTGACGTATTATATCGTGTGGTTGTATCTTGTGGATGTATGCATCAACTGGTACAACTATGTGTGGATTATACAGTGTGTTTATGTGAGGATCGGGTCCTTGATGAGTGTTATGCCAGCACATCCTGTTATTCTGGTTCAGCCTGAGGTCAGGCCATGGGCAACTGAGGAGGAGATGCTGAGACTTGAGAGGTTCAAGAAGTATCACCCTCTTGCTTAAGTGGCGCAATTACCGAGGATGTGCAAGGTTTTATAGAATAGTGCCACCATATTCTCCGCACCATGGGTATTGTGGAGACGAGCGGAGCTCCTTTTACTACATTTTAGCTATCAGGAGCAGCGTACCAACGGTGGCAGGCTTATGAAGAGGGTAGACTAGCTGATGCAACACCACTCACTGGGACTCAGTTTTCAAAGATGTTTTTGCGGGGGTTTGTTTCCCAGACCCTTCGAGATACGTGTGCATAGAGTTCGAGCAGCTTCTTCCGGGCACTATGACAGTTTTAGAGTACGCCATCAGATTCAGTGAGTTGTCCTATCACACACCTGATTTGGTTTTTATAGTTAGGGAGCTAGTTCGCAAGTTCATTGAGGGCTCAGTAATGGTATCCGATTCACCATGGCTTAGGAGTTGGAGATGGATATTCCATTTCAGCAAGTTGTGGAGATCGCTCGCAGGTTGGAGGGCATGCGGGGCTAGGAGAGAGAGGACAGGGATGCTAAGAGGTCTCGTGGATTAGAAGGATCTACCGGTCCCTATTTTGGAGGCAGGGTGTGTCATGGTATAGGTTAAGTAGGTTAGCCAGTTCAGTTGCACATCGGGCTTTACTTGGTGTTTAAGATATCAATGTGTTCCAGAGTACCCGTACCAGATAGCTTCCACAGCCACGTCAGCAGAGAGGTTGCTTTGAGTGTGGGGATACTAGCCACATGGTGAGAGATTATTCCAAACTCTACACGGATGTGTCACAACAGGGTATTCAGGCTATGAGTTCTGCTCCAATTGCTGCTATACCTGCACTGCCAGCTAGAGATGGGGGTCAGGCGGGTAGAGGTCGTCCTAGAAGGGAGGCCAGGCCCATTGTTATGCCGCGACGAGGTTATATTAGGGTAAGATGCATTGTGGTTGTTGCATGTGTCTTGCTTCTTCTTTGTGGATTGGATTCACAGTATGATATCGGTGGGGAGTCGTGCCTGCTAGACTTGTTTCATAGTTAGCTCATGTGTTCTATTTTTTCATATTCAGTCGTGTTCGAGTTATGCTTGTTGGGTTTGGATTGTGATATATGTGCCTAGGTGGCATTTGGCTTGTTGATCGTGTGAGTAGTTATGAGTTCCACATGTTTCTTGCATCATTGTCAGTGTTGTGAAGGTCTAAAACAAGGTTCCAGTTGATATAAGACTGTTTGCCGATACCGGGGTTGGTAATGGGCAACTATTATGGTCAGAGTTATTTTTATGTGCCTGTGGGTGATGTATTATATCATGTGGTTGTATCTTTTGGATGTATGTATGAGCTGTGTAAGGATTATACAGTGTGGTTATGTGAGGATCAGGTCCTTGATGAGTGATATGCCAGCACATCCTGTTATTCTGGTTCAGCCTGAGGTGAGGCCAGGGGCAATCGAGGAGGAGCTGGTGAGACTTGAGAGGTTCAAGAAGTATCACCCTCCTACTTAAGTGGCACAACTACCGAGGATGTGCAGGGTTTTCTAAAGTAGTGCCACCATATTCTCCGCACCATGGGTATTGTGGAGACGAGCGAAGTTGCTTTTACTATATTTTAGCTGTTGGGAGCATCTTACCAATGGTGGCAGGCTTATGAGGAGGGTAGACTAGCTGATTCATCACCACTCACTTAGACTCAGTTTTCAAAGATGTTTTTGCGGGTTTGTTTCCCAAACCCTTCGAGATGCCTGCGCATAAAGTTCAACCAACTGCTCGAGGACACTATGATAGTGTCAGAGTACGCCATCCGATTCAGTGATTTGTCCCGTCACGCACCTGATTTGGTTTCTATAGTTAAGTAGCGAGTCTGCAAGTTCATTGAGGGGATCAGTAATGGTATCCAATTCACCATGGCTCAGGAGTTGGAGATGGATATTCCATTTCAGCAAGTTGTGGAAATCGTTCGCAGGTTGTAGGGCATACGGGACTAGGAGAGAGAGGACAGGGATGCTAAGAGGTCTCGTGGATTAGAAGGATCTACCGGTCCCTAGTTTGGAGGCAGTGTGTGTCATGGTATAGGTTAAGTAGGTTAGCCAGTTCAGTTTGCACATCGGGCTTTACTTGTTATTTAAGATATCAATGGGTTCTAGATTACCCGTATCGGATAGCTTCCATAACCACGTTAGCAGAGAGGCTGCTTTGAGTGTGGGGATACTAGCCACATGGTGAGATATTATTCCAGACTCTAGATGGATGTTTCACAACAGGGTATTCGGGCTATGAGTTCCGCTCCAGTTGCTGCTATACCTGCACTGCCAGGCCTATTGTTATGCCGCGATGAGGTTATATTAGGTTAAGATTCGTTGTGGTTGTTTCTTGTGTCTTGCTTCTTCCTTGTGGATTGGATTCGCCGTATGATTTCGGCGGGGAGTTGTGCCTGCTTAGACCTGTTTCATAGTTAGCTCATGTGTTCCCTTTTTTTATATATAGTCGTATTTGAGTTATGCTTATTGGGTTTGAATTGTGATGTATGTGCTCGGGTGGCATTTGGCTTGTTGATCGTGTGAGTAGTTATGAGTTCCACATGTTTCTTGCATCATTATCAGTGTTCCAGTCGATATGAGTCTGTTTGCCGATACCGTGTTTGTAATGGGTAGCTATTATGGTAAGAGTTGTTGTTATGTGCCTATGGGTGATGTGTTATATCGTGTGGTTGTATCTTTTGGATGTATGCATGAGTTGTTACAACTATGTGAGGATTATACAGTGTCTTTATGTGAGGATCGAGTCCTTGATGAGTGTTGAAATTTTATTCTAAGGCTTATCGACATGAGTGAAAGGTATAATTTTCGGTGGAGATGATGTTGTGAATCTTATGTGGTTTGGGGTGATGTGAGATCACCCGTGAGTATGTGTATGGTGAGTTTATACAATGAATTTATGGCTTGGGAAGGACTCTTGGCAGGTTCGAGGACGAACGTTTCTTTAAGAGGGCGAGATTGCAAAGACCCGACATGTCGTTTTGAGCTTAGTGATTTATTCAGAAGTTCGAGGTCTTGAGTGGCTTCATGTTGTGTAATATGACTTGCGTTCATGGTCGGATTCTATTTTTGATGTATCGTGATTTATTTTGATGAGTGATTCTCATTTTAGAAGTTTAAGTTGAAAATATTAACCGAGGTTTGCCTTTTGTGAAAATGACCCCAAAACACTATTTTGATGACTCTCATAGATTCATATCATGATTTTGTACTTGGGCGTATGCCCGGAATCGAATTCAGAGGTACGTAAGTTGATTTGTGTTGTTTTGCCGAAAGCTGGCAATTTAAAACTTAGAAGTTTTGATAAGTTTGACCGTAGAGTGACTTCATAACTATCGTGTTTGGATTTCTGTTTCGTAAACTTGGAATAGGTCCGTTTTTCAATTTGGAACTTGTCCGCAAAGTTTGGCGTCATTCCGAGTTGATTTGATAGAAATCAGACGCGCGATTGTGTTTTTAGAAGTTCTTGAGTTTCATGTTGATTTCACGTGTTTGGAGGTTCGATTAATGGTTTCAGATGTTATTTTGATGATTTGATCACGCGAGCGAGTTCGAGTTATGTTTTTAGACTTGTGTTGATGTTTGGTTTGGAGCCCCGAGGGATCGGGTGAGTTCAAGATGCGTTTCAGGTGAGTTCAGGATGCGTCTCGAGTGAGTTCAAAATGCGTTTCGGAGTGTTCCAAATAGGTCAGTTTTTCTATTTGGAACTTGTCCGCAAAGTTTAGCGTCATTCTGAGTTGATTTGATAGAAATCGGACGCGCGATTGTGTTTTTAGAAGTTCTTGAGTTTCATGTTGATTTCACGTGTTTCGGAGGTTCGATTAATGGTTTCAGATGTTATTTTGATGATTTGATGACGCAAGCGAGTTGAAGTTATGTTTTTAGACTTGTGTTGATGTTTGGTTTGGAGCCCCGAGGGATCGGGTGAGTTCAGGATGCGTTTCGGAGTGTTTGATAGAGTTTAAGTTCTACAAGTTTTGCATAGGTGCTCCCGGTTTCGCATTTGCGAGATATGGATCGCATTTGCGACTGTCGTAAATGAGAGGAAGGGATCGCATTTGTGATAAAGGCCGGAGTCTGTTAGGTTTGCATTCGCAAAAAAAAAGTTTGCTTTTGTAGTGAGGGCTTTGGCTAGGCTAAGTCGCATTTGCGATAAATTTGATCGCTTTTGCTATATGTCCACAATTTGCATTTGCGAACAAATCGTCACATTTGTGATATCAGCAGGACTGTGAGGATTTCGCTTTTGTGAATCATTCTTTGCATTTGCGGGGTTCGCAAAATGCGAACCCCAGGTCGCATTTGCGACACCTGCACTTGGACATAAAAGCTTAGGGACGGAAGTTTAGTCTGATTTTTATTTATTTGAACCCTAGACTCGGTAGGAGGTAATTTGGAAGAGGGATTTTCTTCTACAATCATTGGATAAGTGATTTTAATCAATTCCTAACTAATTTACATGATTATATTAATGATATTGGCACGTGAGTTGTCCGTGCGGTTGTGATTGGTAATGTCAGCACAAGATGCCAAGTGATTAGGGTTCATGATTTGGGATCCGTGATTTGTGATTATGAGATGTGGTACCTCGGGGTAATTCTTGTATAAACCTTGTGTGAGAGCGGTTGATTATTGGGTTGTCACTTGTTTTCCTTACTTGGTTTCATTGGAATTTAACCGCATTTTGCTTACTTTACGGCGTTATTACCTGTTTGCTCCTTGTTGCTAATTATTGCTTCTAGTTTCCATTTGCAAATACTGTATTGTTATTCTTACCATATTTAGCTTTATATTGATATCATTACCTGTTAGTTTTATATTCATACTTGACAGGTTATTATATCTAGTAGGTGTCTTGAATGTTCCTCGTCACTACTCCCCCGATGTTAGTCTTGATAATTATTGGGTACTGCTGTGGTGTACTCATACTTCGCTTGCTGCACATTTTTGTGCAGATCCAGGTATCTCAGAGTATGCTGGTCATTAGATAGTTGATCGAGTATTGCGGTGGAGACTTCAAGGTATTCCTGCCGTCGCGTTCGCAGGCCTCAGAGTCACCTTCTGCAGTTTTGCTTTGTATTGTTTATTTTTATACCAAACAGTGATGTATTTGATAATCTTCGTTACTCTATAAAAACTTATGACATGTACTACCAATTTTGGGATATTGCACAGCTATTGATAGTTGTTGGCTATGTAAAGAAGTTATTGGTTCATATTATATAGTTAATTGGTTTAAATATGTTGTTAACTCAGTATGTGGTAGGCTTAACTAGTCTTAGAGACTAGGTGCCATCAGTACTCTTAAGGGGGGATTTTGGGTCGTGACAGATCTTCTCCGCGATCACAAAGCACACCAGACACTAGCACATCAGCCACCGCTAAACATGCTTGGGGTAGTTCAAAACTCACCTGAGCCCTCAAGACTCCGTCCATTAATATCAACAAGTCCATAGGCACCACCTAGACCAATATAAGGCCTTCAAACACATAAAAATCATTACATCTATTAATCAAAGGCCAAACCACACATTAACATTCAAACTTCCAACCAAGCGCCTGATTTATGCCTAAACACTTCGGATCATAACCACACTTTGCACTCACGTTCATTCAACTAAATGAACCTATCCATACTCCAGGAACCAGAATTGGCGTCCAATATCATCAAAGTTAAACTACTGGTCAAACTTAAGAACTTTCCAATTCTTCAAATTGCCAACTTTCAACAAACAAAGTTAAAAGTTTCTAGGAACATCCAAAGCCAAATCCGACATACGCCTAAGTCTGAAATCTCAATACGAACCTATTGGAACCATCAAATACTGTTTCCGAGGTCGTTTATAGAAAAATAAAAAAATTGGTCAACTCTTACAATTTATGGCTTCCAAAATGAAACTATGTGTTCCAAAATCACTCCTGAACCTTATAAAGACCAACCCACCCATCCCCACAAGTCTTAAAACATCAAAGAAACATATGGGAAGCATCAAACAAGGGAACAAGATTCTAATAGTCAAAATGACTAGTAGGGTCGTTATATTTTCTACCTCTTAAAAAAACATTCGTCTTCGAAGGGGCTTAGCCTCCTCTCTCGGTTGGCCTCTCCAAAGCATATTCACTGACGCGATCTCCTTTGACCTTAACTTCTGAACCTACTTATCCATAGTGGCCACTAGTTCTTCTTCATAAGCCATATTCTCATATTACTGCATTGTGCTAAAGTCCAAAACATGCGACTTATCTACATGATACTTCCGAAGCATAGAAACATGAAATATTGGATGAACTCACGAGAGGCTAGGAGGCCAAGAAAGCATATAAAAAACCTCTCCAACTCTCTACAACACCTCAAATGGACCAATAGACCTCAAGCTCAACTTGCCTTTCTTTCGAAACCTCATCACACCCTTCTTAGGAGAAACTCTAAGAAGAAATTTTCCACCTTCCATAAATGCCATATCGTGAACCTTCTTGTCCTCATAGCTCTTCTGCCTAAACTGAGCTGTACGAAGCCTCTCCTGAATCAACTTTACCTTTTTCAAAGCATCACAGACCAAGTCAGTACCCAACAACCTAGCCTAACCATGATCAAATCAACCAATCGGAGAGCGACATTGTCTACCATATAAGGCCTCATACGGGCCAACTAAATACTAGACTAGCAACTATTTTTTGTAAATAAATTCCGCCAATGGTAGGAACTAATCCCAATAGCCTCCAAATCAATCACACATGCTCTCAACATATTCTCGAGGATCTGAATAGTCCGCTCAGACTACCCATCCATCTATGGGTGAAATGCAGTGCTGAACTCTACCTGTGTGCCTAACTCACACTGAACAACCATCCAAAAGTGCGATGTTAATTAAGTGTCGTGGTCAGAAATGATAGAGATGTGCACACTATGTAAGCGAACAATCTCTCTGATGTAGATCTGAGCCAACTTATCTTATGTGTAAGAAGTCATCTCTGGAATGAAATATACACACTTGGTCAATCTATTAACAATGACCCAAATGGAATCAAAATTCCTCAAAGTTCGTGGAAAAACTACCAGAAATTCTATAGAAATGCGCTCCCACTCCTGTATGTCTATCTTTTGAAGCAAAGAACCCGATTTCTGATGCACATACTTGACATGTTAACAATTTAAACACCACGAGACATGTCAAACAATTGTTTTCTTCATCCTCCGCCACTAGTTGTGTTTCTTTAAATTACGGTACATATTCATAACACCTGGATGAATAGAATACCATAAACTGTGAGCCTCCTAAAGAATTAACTCCCTCAAGCCATCAATAGTAGGCACACAAATCCGACCCTAAAGTCCAATAACACCATCATCCCCAATAACCACCTTCTTAGCACCACCTCGTTGCATCATGTCCTGAAGTACCAACAAGTGTGGATCATTATATTTGCAAGACTTGATATGCTCAAACAAGGACGACTATGCAACAACACAATCAAGAACTCTACTAGGCTCAGAAATATCCAATCTCAGAATTCTATTGGCCAAGGCCTGAACCTCCATATCCAAAGGCCTCTCCTCAGCTAGAATAAATGCAAAACTCCACATTCCACCTTCCTACCGATGGCATCCGCTACCACATTTGCATTACCATGATGATACAAGATAGTAATATTATCATCCTCGAGCAACTCAAGCCACATACGCTGCTTCAAATTAAAATCCTTCTACTTTAACAAGTGTTGAAGACTCTGATGATCAGTGTAAACCTCACATGACACACCATACAAGTAATGCCTCTAAATCTTAAGTGCATGCACAATCGCTGCCAACTCCAAATCATGAACTGGATAAATATTCTCATGAGGCTTCAACTGTCATGACACATAAGTAATCATTCTACCATACTGCATCAACATCGCTCCAAGACCATCACGTGAAGTATCACAATAACAATGTAAGCCCCGAAATCTGTGGGCAGCACTAACGCGGGTTGCATTCAAAGCATATGACCTTCTAAAATCTTAACTCACACTCATCAGACCATCTGAAGTGAGTGTCCTTCTAAGTCAACTTAGCTAATGCGGCTGCAATGGATGAAAATCCTTTTACAAAACGGTAATAGTAGCCTGCCAAACCTAATAAAATCCTGATCTCTATAGCTGTAGTAGGTCTAGGACAACTCTGAACCGTCTTAATCTTCTTGGGATTAATATTAATAACATAACTGGATACAACAAAACCAGGAATGCAACTGAATCCAACCAGAACTCACATTTCGAAAACTTAGCATAAAGCTTATGTTCCTTCAAAGTCTGAAGTACCACTCTCAAGTGCTGCCCATGGTCCTCCTAACTACTAGAGTAAACGAAAGATGTCATCAATGAAGACAATCACAAAAGAATCCAAATAAGGCTTGAATACTCTGTTCATCAAATCCATGAATGTTGTTGGAGCATTAGTCAAACCAAACGAATATCAACAAGAACTCAAAATGACCATACCGAGTCCTAAACGCCATCTTAGGGATATCTGAAGCCCTAATATCCAACTGATGATAACCCGATCTCAAGTCAATCTTAGAGAACACCTTAGCACCCTGAAGTTGACAAAACAAATCATCAATACGAGGAAATGGATACTTGTTTCTGATAGTAACTTTGTTCAACTATCTATAATTAATGAACATCCTCATTTTATTATTTATCACAAACAACAATGACGCGCTCCAAGGAGAAACACTCGATCTAATAAATTCCTTATCAAGCAAATCCTGCAATTGTTCCTTCAATTCCTTCAACTCTTTTGGAACCATGCGATAAGGTGGAATATATATGGGTTGAGTGGTCGGAACCAAGTCAATACCAAAATCAATATCTCGATCTAGTGGCATGACCAACAAATTTTGTAGGAAACACCTCGGCAAACTCCCTCACAACCAATACCGACCATGGAAGGAACCTCTACGCTAGAATCTCAAAAAAATCCAAATATGCTAGACATATCTTCTCACCCATATTATTAGCCTTTAGGAATGAAATCACCTTACCTATAGAATGACCAAGTGACCCTCGCCACTCCAATCTAGGAAATCTTGGCATTGCCAAAAGCATAGATTTAGCTTGACAATCTAAGATAACATGGTATGGAGACCAATCCACACTAAGAGTTACCTTAAAATCAACCATATCCAATAATAAGAGATCAATTATAGTATCATACCCTTTGATAGTAACCAGACAAGAATGATAGACACGATCCACTATAATAGGATCTCCAATAGGTGTAGACATATAAACATAAATATTTAATGAAACATGAGGCATATCCAAATACGATTCAAAGTAGGATGACTCATACGAATAAGTAGAACCTTGATCAAATAATAATGAAGAGCATCTACAGAAACTAAAATAATATCTATAATAATTACATAAGATGTAATCGCCTTAGGCCTACTAGGGAAAACATAACAACGCGCTTGGACTCCGCCTCTAGGACGATCTCTCCCAGCCTAGCCTCCACCTGTAGCTGGATGTACATGTGGTGTAGCAATGGGTGGAGGAATCATGGTTTGGGTGCCCTACTAAGATACTCCATCCAAATCCTGGGATGATCCATTCACATGTGCCTCAATCCCCACACTCAAAACAAGCTCTCTGCTAATGTGGATGTTGGGGCTGAGCCTGGACGACTGAAATAACTACTATAAGAACCACATGTAGGAGGCACACTGAATGATGATTGCCTTGGACAACTGATCTGAAACACATGGCTAGATGACCTAACTGGCCAACTAGAATAGCCTCTACTGTGGTGACCCTTGCCCCTAAAGTAGGCACGACGAAATCCTCCAGTACCATGAGGCTTATTGGCCTATCTGTCCTTCCTCTCTTGCCTGATCATAAGCTCCAATCTCCTAGAAATATATATATCCCGGTGAAAGATAGTTTCAATATCAATTTCTCATGTGATCCTAAACCTGAGACTGCAGCTGAGTCCCTTAACGAACCTCGGTATTCTCTCCTTCTCAGTAGAAATCAAGAAGGATGGATAACGTGACAACTCTGTGAACATAATCTCATACTAGGTAACAGTCATACCATCTTGTTGAAAGTGCTCCAACTGGTTGCTCTGTCCTGGACTCTAGCCATGCCTCTACACCAGCCCCTGCCTCTCCTGGTTGTGGCCTAGGTTATGGCTCCTGCTCAGCTGCTAGGACAGAACGTGTTCTCACTATTTGTGAGAGAATAAAAGTTTAAATATTGTAACTTTAGAATGAAATAAAGTCGCATAAAAGAGAAATGAAGAAAATGAAGTTTCCTATTTGTCCCACAGCCTCTCAAAGATAAGCACATATATCTCTGTACCGAACCACAAGACTCTACTAGATATTCTCATGACCCGTAGAACCTATGAACCTAGAGCTCTAATACCAACTCTATCACAGTCCAAAATCCCACCAATGATTGTGATGACTCCTAACCTTTATGACTAGGTAAGTCAATATGAATAATAGAGAAAACACAACATAATAAGATGTGATATCACTGAAATAACATAAATTGTGGAATAAATCTTTTAACAACAGAAAGTAAAACGACACTACAATAACGAATCTCCAACACCTGGTAGTACATGTGGAATCATGAGCTTTAAAATAAGATACAACAAAATCTCTCAATAATAGAAATACTGTCTGAAATGTAAATAATATTATAAAAATAGGAGAAAGGGGACTCCAAGGGTCTGCGAGCAATCATGTAGCACTACCTCAAGTATCCTTTGTCGGCTTTTATGCACCCTCCCGAGGTCCATTACTGCTAATGCCCGAATATTCACAAAAATAAACAGAAGCATAGTATGAGTACATGACAATATGTACTCAGTAAGTGTTAAGACTAACCTCGGTGAAGAAGTGATGAGGTTCAAGTTATGTGATATTTACTATCAAATAAACATGTACAATTCATAATTATGCACAACAAGACTTTGAAAGGAGATACTATATTGCTAAAGATCATATCAAGTGTAACGACCCGGCCGGTTGGTTTGTGTATTTGAGCCCTGTGTTTTCTTATGAACCTTTATATATATATGTATTTGTGGTTTTATGACTTGCGGGGATGGTCGGTTTCATTTCGGGGAGGCTTTGGAATAATTTGGATAATTGGATTCTTAGTTTAGAAGCTTAAGTTGAAAATATTGACCGAGGTTTGACTTCAGTGAAAATGACCCTGAAATGGTATTTTGATGGCTCCAATAGGTTCAAATCATGATTTTGGACTTAGATGTATGTCCAAAATTGAATTCGGAGGTTCCTAGGTTGATTTAGCTTGTTTTGCCGAAAGATGGCAATTGGAAGGCTTAGAAACATCCTAAGTTTGGCCGTAGGTTGACTTTATGTCTATCAGGTTCATTTTTTGTTTTTGGATTTGGAAAAGGTTCGTTTTGTCATTTGAAACTTGTCTGCAATGTTTGGTGTCATTCTGGGTTAGTTTGATAGGAATCAGACGCATTGTGTGTCTCTAGCGATTCTTGAGTTCAATATAATTTTCTATATGTTTTGGTATTCGATTCATGGTTTCGGATGTTATTTTGAAGTTTTGATTGTACGAGCAAGTTCATCTGATATGTTTAGACTTGTGTGAATATTTGGTGTAGACCCCGAAGGGCTCAGGTGAGTTTCAAATTGATTTGGACTAGTTTCTCATGAACTGCTATGTTGGTGGTGCAGTGGGTGCTGGAGTGCTAGAGCAAGTTCATATCATCGCATTTGCAGAATTTACATTGCATTTGCGAAGGGGGCAGTAGGTGGTAGGCTTCGCATTTGCGAAACCAGCCTCGGAAATGCAAAGAGGGGTTGGGCTGGGAGTTATTTGCTTTTGTGACCAAACAACAACTTTTGCGAGGGTGACTGACTTCGCAAATACGAAGTCGGGGTCTCATTTGCAACATTC
This sequence comes from Nicotiana otophora, assembly GCA_000715115.1. Taxonomy (NCBI): domain Eukaryota; kingdom Viridiplantae; phylum Streptophyta; class Magnoliopsida; order Solanales; family Solanaceae; genus Nicotiana; species Nicotiana otophora. The sequence goes on along the minus strand of AWOL01S0042527.1, from coordinate 148,765 downwards.
ACTAGGTCTGTCACGCATCGCATTTGCGATGCGTCTGTCGCATTTGCGAACCCAAAATCCTATTTGCAAGACTTGTTGCTGAACAAAGTAGTGGGATTTTGGGACTTAGCTTCATTTATCACATTTTAGAACCATAGACTCGGTGGGAGGCGATTTCGAGGAGAGTTTTATTACCAAACTATTGGGTTAGTGATTTTGATCTAATTTCAATTATATTACATGATTGTCTATGAGTTAACATCTAATCCATGAGAGAAATTTTGGGAAAGTTTGACTATGTTTTGAAAAATAAATATTTGAGATTTGAGAGTCCAATTGGACTCAGATTGGAAAAATAAAATACATATATGGACTCGTGGGATTATGGGTAGTCGAGATCTACCCTTCGACGCGGAATTTGACTGGGTTAGCCCAAGGTTGACTTGTGTTGACTTTTTAGAAATTGTGTAAAAATCTTAACTTTAATTATGAGAATTGGTTTCTCTTACATTTCTTGATGATATTAAGTCGTTTTTGGTTAGATTTGATCCGTGCGAAGGCGAATTTTAAGGGAAACGCTATTGTGTTAATTTGGCCTAATTTAGGTAAGTATCTTGTCTGACTTTGTGTGGGGAAGATTACTCGTAGGATTTGGTCAAATTGCATTATTTGGATTATGTGAAAGACGTGTACATGCCGGGAGGAGTATGTGCACGGGCTAATATGTGGTAATTGACCGGTTTAGACTCTTAGGTTATTATTATGTCTTTAATTGAAGTTGTTGCTACATGGAATATCTTTCATTGTTGAGGTATCTTTCTGTTTCATTGTGTTGTTGTTGAAATTCTTGTACACATTGTTGTAGAGCCGTGGGCTATGCGTTGTTCTGATATTGGTATTGTTGTTTTGGCAATGTTGTGGCATATAAGCATGTGTGGTACGAATTGATTATTGGGTTGTACTGAGATGCGCATGCGGTGACATAAGGGTGGTGTTATTGATGCACATGCGGCGAGATAAGATGGTTTTATGCGCGTGTTGCTAGTAAGGGGAAATACTTCATTTGATGCACACACGACTAGATAAGGAGTCTAAATCGCGTGAAGCTATTTCAGGAAATATATTTTTAATAATAAATATAAGGCTCACGCGGCGTCATAAGGAAGATTTGTGATTTGTGATATTCTGAATTGTGATGATGAGGTGTGGTACCTCAGGGTGATTCTTGTTATATATTTTTTGTTGGAACCACTTGATGATTTGAACTGTTATTATTTTTCCTTAATTTATTTCACCTGTATTTTAACTGTAATTTGATTATTTTGTTGTTTTATCACATGTTTGCACGTTGTAGCCATTTGTTGCTTTTACTTTCCGTTGTTAGATTTATATTAATATTCTGTACAGGTTTTCATGTCTAGTGAGTGTCTTGACTTATACCTCATCAATACTCCACTGAGGTTAGTCTTGATACTTACTGGGTACCGATTATGGTGTACTCATACTACGCTTCTACATATTTTTGTGCAGATCCAGCTACCTCGAAGCGTGCCGAACGTTAGCTAGCTGTGTTGAGTTGCTGAGGAGACTTCAAGGTATACATGCCTTCCCGCTCGCAGGCCTCAGAGTCACCTTTTATTTTCTTTCATTAATAATGTCTATTTTCATTCTGAAACAATGTTCTATTGAGATTTCTAGTTTACTCGCGTTAGAGCTTATGACTCCGTACTACCTGTTTTGGGCATGTATTACCATTGTTTGGTTTCAACTTTATTATGACATTTACCAGTTTAATTTAATAACTAAGTTGTTTATTTCTGTTTAATCCTCAGCATGTGCTAGACCTACCTAGTCTTAGAGATTAGGTGCCATCACGTTCCTAAAGGGGGGATTTTGGGGCCGTGACAAGTTGGTATCAGCAGTGTTTTAAAAGACATTTTCGGGGCGAGCCTTAGGGCGAGGCGCACCAAAAACGCCCCGAGGCGATGGTGTGGGGCAAAAGTATCAAGAGGGCATATGCCTAGACATACGCCTTGACGTTTAAGGTGTGGTTTTAGTGAGGCGTAAGCCCTAGAGATTTTTTCAAATTAAAATAAAATTTATTGAATAAGTCATTCATATAATACCCAAATGCTCAAAATTCAGCTTGGTATTTACTCAAAAGTTTTAAAAAGGAACTAAAATGTATTAAATTTAAAAGTGAAGACCTTTTTTATTGATTGAAGCCCTAATTCATGGTCTTTCCCAATTCTTTATCTTGTCCGCAAGTCTTCTAATATATCTTAAAAGCAACGAATATTCAATTTTCTTTTTACAAATACAAAGAGAACTACATTCTCCTTCGTAGCAGCAAGTTCAAAGTTCAAATTGCAGGTTAGTCATCCTTTTTGTTCCTCTATGTAGAAAACTTTATTCTTGTAGACTCAAGTTTCTTGTGCTTCTAAGTAGTGTATAATAGATTGTTTTGACTAGTTTTTATGGGGATAGAGCACATCTATCTATCTATCTATCTATATATATATATATATATATATATATATTTCACATATTTATAGTTTTCTTCAATCTTTATGCAATTTTACCTATTTATAAATATTTACTATAATTATATTATTTTATAAAATATTAAAAATTAAATATCTATGGGGCTTACGCCTCGCTGGGGCATATGTAAAATGCCTCGCCTTATGCCTATGTCTTTTAAAACACTAGGTATTAGAGCTCTAGGTTCATAGGTGCTACGAGTCATAAGCAAGTTTAGTCGAGTTTTGCGGATCAGCACAGAGATATTTGTGCTTATCTTCGAGAGTCTACAGAACTATTAGGAAATTCCACTTCTTTTATTCTTTATCGTGCGGATTTGTTGATTTTGGAATCTAAGCCTTTATCTTTATATTTTCTCATAAATGGTGAGGACATGCACTACTGGATCAGCGGAGAAGACACCCCACCCCCTGCTGGAGCCGCGAGAGGTCAGGGCCGAGGTAGATGCCGAGGAGGGGCACATGCCACGGCTAGAGCACCTGCTAGAGAAGCGACTGAGGAGCAACTAGTAGCTCTGATTGGGGGGAAAACATTTGAGGCGCCTGTTGCTAAACCTGGCATGAGACCTTGGCACATTGTCTGAGCATGTTCGGTACTTTAGCTCAGGTGGGATTGATCCCAATTGCACCAACTACTTCTAAGGCCGGGGGAGGAGCTCAGACTCCTGCCGCCTGTACTCCAGAGTAGTGGGTCCATGTTGATCAGGTTTTGGTTTTATGCCTGTACAACCCGTCATCGCGGTTCAACCTAAGGTCAGGCCAGTGGAATCAGAGGAGGAGCAGAGGAGGCTTGAAAGGTTCAAGAAGTATGATCCTCCTACTTTCGGTGGCTCAGTTTCTAAGGATGCACAGGTTTATCTAGACAAGTGCTACCATATTCTCCGCACTACGGGCTTCTTGGAGGTGAACGGGGTCAACTTTTCTACATTTCAACTGATGGGGTTGGCATATACATGGTGGCAGGCTTATGACCAGGGTAGGCCAGCTGATGCAGCACCACTTAATTGGGCTTAGATTTCTAATATATTTTTGATGGAGCTCATCCTACATACCTTCCGGGATACATGGCACACCAAGTTCGAGTAGTTGTGCAGGGTACTATGATAGTTATAGAGTATGCCAAGAGGTTTAGTGAGTTATCCCACTATGCACCTGCTTTGGTTTCTATATTTAGAGAACGAGTCCACAGATTTATTGAGGGGCTTAGTTATGGTCTTAGATTCAGTATGGCACGGAGAGGGAGACTAATACTTTATTTTAATAGGTTGTAGAGATCGCTAGGAGGTTGGAGCATATTCATGGCCAGGAGAGAGAGGGGATAGGGAGGCCAAGATGCCTCGATTTATTGGTTCCCACTCAACAGTTTCAGCTCGTCATTGTAGAGGTTATGTTAGTCGACCGGTTCATTCTGCACTTCAGGCTACTCGTAATGCACCAGCCATTCAAAGACCTCAGAACACCCATTTTGCACAGCCACTTTCCCGTGTACCTCTTGCACAGGGTGCGTTCAGCGGTCCTTCTAGCTGACTGGGTTAGACTAAGTTCCAGTAGCCACATCCGCAAAGAGTTTATTTCAAGTGTGGTGATACTAGGCATATGGTAAGGGACTGTCCCAGACTTAGGAGAGGTGCACCTCCACATGGTTCACAGGCTATGATTTCTACTCCAGTTGCTGCTCCACCTACACATCCAACTAGGGGTGGAGGATAGGTGGGTAGAGGTCGTCCTAGAGGGGGAGGCCATGCTTGTTGTTATGCTCTTCCAGGTAGGACTAAGATTATTGCATCAGATGCTGTCATCACAAGTATTGTTCCAGTCTGTCATAGTGATGCATTAGTCTTATTTGATCTGGGTTTCATGTATTCGTATGTGTCTTCTTACTTTGCTTCATGTTTGGATATGTCTCATGATTCATTAAGTTCCCCTATTTATGTGTTTACGCCTGTTGGGGATTCTATTATGGTTGACTGTGTTCATTGGTCGTGTTTGATCACTATCGGGGGTTTTGAGACCAGGGTTGACCTTCTGTTACTCAATATGGTGGTTTTTGACGTAATATTGAGCATGGATTAGTTGTCATCCTATCACACTAGTATGGATTGTCACACCAAGAACGTGACATTGGCTATGCCAAGGTTACCACAATTGGGATGGAGAGGTTCGTTGGGCTATGTTCTTAGTAGGGTGGTGCTTTTCCTGAAAGAAAAGTGGATGGTTGAGAAGGGGTGCTTGGCATATTTATCCTTTATGAGGGATATTAATGTTGATACTCCTACTGTTGAGTCAGTTCCGGTAGTATAGATTTTCCAAATGTATTTCCAGCAGACCTACCGGGCATGCGTCCGATAGGGATATCGATTTTGGTATTGACCTGGTGCCAGGTACTTAGCCCATATCTATTCCACCATATTAAATGGCACCTGTGGAATTTAAGGAATTAAAGGAACAACTTCAGGAGTTTCTTGATAAGGGTTTCATCAGGCCGAGTACTTCACCTTGGGGTGCTCCAAATCTATTTGTGAGAAAGAAAGACGACTCTATGTGGATGTGTATTGATTACAGGCAACTGAACAAGGTTACAGTCAAGTACAAGAACCCATTACAATGTATTGGTGATTTGTTTGTTCAGCTTTAGGGTGCTCGGGTATTCTCGAAGATTAATTTGAGATCGTAGTACCACTAGTTAAAAATACGGGATTCAGATATTCATGAGACGACCTTTAGGACTCGCTATGGTCACTACGAGTTTTTGTGATGTCAATTGGGCTTACCAATGCCCCAACAACCTTTATACACTTGATGAAGAGTGTACTCCAACCATATCTTGATTCCTTTGTCATTGTAATCACTAACAACATATTGGTGTATTCTCACAGCCGGGAGGATCATGAGCAACACTTGAGGATGTGCTCCAGACTTTGAGGGTGAAGAATCTATATGTTAAATTCTCAAAGTGTAAGTTTTGGCTTGATTCGGCGACATCTTTAGGACATGTGGGGTTTAATGAGGGGATTAAGGTGGATCGAAGAAGGTGGAGGTAGTTCAGAGTAGGCCCAGACCATTTTCTACTACCGATATCCAGAGTTTTCTAAGCTTGGCTGGGTATTATCGCCGTTTTGTGGAGGAATTTTCATCCATTGCAGCCCCTTTGACTAGATTAACTCAGAAGGGTGCCCCATTTAGGTGTTCTAATGAGTGTGAGGAGAGATTTCAAAGGCTCAAGACTGCCTTGACCACAACTCAAGTTCTGGTTTTACTTTCAACATAAGGTTCTTATACAATTTATTATGATGCTTCGCAGATTGACATTGGGTGTGTATTGATGCAGGCGGGTAGAGTGATTTCTTATGCTTCTCGTCAGTTGAAGCCCCATGAGAAGAACTACATAGTACATAATTTAGAGTTGGCAACTATTGTTCACGCGCCGACGATTTGGAGGCACTATCTCTAAAGTAAGTCTTGTGAGCTATTCACAAATCACAGTAGTCTATAATACTTGTTTATGCAAAAGGATCTATACTTGAGGCAACAAAGGTGGTTATAGCTACTAAAGGACTATGATATCACCATTCTTTATCATCCGGGAAGGCCAATGTGGTCGCTAATGCTTTGAGTAGGAAGGACGAGAGCATGGGTAGTCTTGCTTTAATTCCAGTTGGGGAGAGGTCGTTAGCTTTGGATGTTCAAGCTTTGGCCACAGGTTTGTGAGGTTGGATATTTCGGATCCTAGCTGGGTTATTGCTTGTGTGGTTTCACGATCTTCCTTATTTGAGCGCATCAAGGAGCATCAGTATGATGACTAGGAGTGTTCATAAAAACCTTAAAAATCGAACCAAACCGAAAATCAAATCTAACCGACCAAAAAAACCGATCCAATTTGGTTTGGTTTTGGTTTTAATCAAAACATAAAACTGAACCAAACTGACTATAGAAGTAGCTATTTATAGTTTATAATTACACCTATATATATGTATATTGTTATATAAAGTTTCTAAAGTTTTATGGTAAATATTAATCGTTTGAACTTTTAGTCTAGTTCTTTGCTACTATAATAATCTAGTTCCCTACCTTTACATTCTAGTTTGATTGGTAATTTTTTTTTTACTAAGTACAAAAATCTATTTCACGTTAAAAATAATTTATTTTTAATTGAGTCCTTAAAGTATTCATATTTGATTAAGTTATCATCAATATATCTTGGTAAATGATAGATTTCTCAAAGAGCATTTGGTTTGATAATGTTAAGTTTAAGATATAGTCACGAGAATATGTGTTTGACAGTGTACGTCTCATATTTAAGAAAAAATCGATAAATAACTGGAAAACAGAAAAATGACAAAAACCGACATAAATAGAATTGATAAAAAACAGACTTAATTGTCTGGTTTGGTTCCAATATATGAAAAACTTACTTACTTAGATTGGTTTCTTTTTAAGAACAAATCGATCCAAATAGAACCATGAACAACCTTAATGATGATCCCCACTTGCTTATTCTGAAGGACACGGTGCAACACAGTGATGACAAGGAGGAGACTATTGATGATGATGGGGTGTTGAGGATGCATGGTCAGATTTGTGTACCCAATAGGATTGGTTGCATGAGTTGATTCTTGATAAGGCCCATTCATCCGGGTGCCGCAAAGATGTACCATGAATTTAGGCAGCATTACTGATGGAGGAGACTGAAGAAAGATATTGTGGAGTATGTGGCTCGATGTTTGAACTATCAGCAAGTGAAATACGAGTATTAGAGACCGGGTGGTCTGCTTCAGAGACTTGATATACCGGAGTGGAAGTGGGAGCGTATCACCATGGATTTTATAGTTGGACTTCCACGGACCTTGGGGAGATTCGAGGGTGTGTGGGTTATTGTGGACAGACTGACCAAGTCTGCACACTTCATTCCAGTCATGCCTACATACTCCTTAGAGCAGCTGGCTCAGATTTATCGTCATGAGATTGTTCGCCTTCATGGTGTCCCCGTGTCTATTATCTCAAATCGAGGCACTTGGTTCACATAGCATTTCTAGAGAGCAGTGCAGTGAGAGCTGGGCACACAAATCGAGCTGAGTACGTCATTTCATCCCCAGACATACGGACAATTTGAGCGCACTATTCAAATATTGTAGGACATGTTACGTGCCTGTGTTATTGATTTCGGGGGTTCATGGGATCAGTTTCTACCGCCTGCAGAGTTCACCTACAATAACAACTATCAGTCGGGCATCTAGATGGCTCCTTATGAGGCCTTATATTGGAGTCAATGTCTTTCTCCAGTTTGTTGGATTGAGCTTGAGGAGGCTAGGTTGTTGGGCACAGATTTTGTTTATGATGCGTTGGAGAAGGTAAATTTGATTCGGGATCGATTTCATATAGTGTAGTCCAGGTAGAAGAGTTATGCTGAACGGAGGGCTCGTGATGTGGCATTCATGGTGAGTGAGAGGGTTCTACTAAGAGTTTTACCTATGAAGGATATGATAAAGCTCGGGAAGAAGGGCATGTTGAGCCCTCGGTATATTTGTCCTTTCGAGATCCTTGAGAGAGTGGGTGAGGTGGACTACAGACTTGCTTTGCCATGCATCTTATCGAGAGTTCAACCGGTGTCCCATGTTTCCATGCTCCGGAAGTACTGTGGTGATCCATCTCATGTGTTAGATTTCAGCTCAGTCTAGTTGGACAAGGATTTGACCTATGTTGAGGAGCCGGTGGCTATATTGGAGAGGAAGGTCCAGAAGTTGAGGTCAAAAAACATTGCTTCGGTAAAGGTTCTATGGAGAGGTTAACCGGTTGAGGAGGCAAATTGGGAGACTGATCATGATATACAGAGTCGTTACCCTCATCTTTTTGACACTTCAGGTACGTCTCTATACTCGTTCAAGGATGGACATTTATTTAAGAGGTGGAGAATTTAATGACCTGGCAGTTCATTTTGTGTATTTGAGCCCTCATGTTCCTTTTTGAAACTTTCCATAAGTTTATTTGTGATTTTATAACTTACGGGGATGGTTGGTTTCGTTTCGAAGAGGTTTTGGAATGGTTTGGATCCTTTGATTCTTAGTATAGAAGCTTAAGTTGAAAATGCTGACCGAGGTTTGACTTTTGTGAAAATGACCCCGGAACAGTGTTTTGATTGCTCCAATAAGTTTGAATAATGATTTTCGACTTTGGTGTATGCCCGGAATTGAATACGAGGTTCCTAGGTTGATTTAGCTTGTTTTACCGAAAGTTGGCAATTTGAAGGCTTAGAAATATCCTAATTTTGATCGTAGGATGACTTATAGATATTGGGTTTCGATTTTGGTTTTGGGACTTGGAATAGGTCCATTTTGTCATTTCGAACTTGTTTGTAAAGTTTGGTGTCAGTTCGAGTTGGTTTGATAGGAATCAGATGCATGGTTGTGTTTCTAGCGATTCTTGAATTTATTGTACTTTTCTATGTGTTTTGGTGATTAATTCGTGGTTCTGGATGTTATTTTGGTATTTTGATCAGGCAAGCGAGTTTGTATGATATTTCTAGACTTGTGTGAATGTTTGGTGTAGGGCCCCGAGGGCTCGAATGAGTTTCAGGCGTGTTTCAGATTGATCTGGGTTGGTTTCTCAGCAACTGGTATACTAGTGCTGCAATTATTGCAAATACGCACGCTTTGCATTTGCGAATCCAGCCTCGCAAATGCGAAGAGGGGCTGGGCTGGGAGTTGTTCACTTTTGTGACCAAACGGCCCCTTTTGCAAAGGGGACTGACTTTGCAAATGTGAAGTCAGGGTCACATTTGCGACATTCCCTAGGTTTTTCAGGCATCACATTTCCGATTCATCTGTCGCATTTGCGAACTCCAGGTCGCATTTTCCAGACCTACAGCCGAAAACAATAGTGGGATTTGGGGACTTAGCTTCATTTATCACATTTTAGAAATCTAGACTCGATGGAAGGCAATTTTGAGGAGAGATGTTTCTACCAAACTATTGGGTAAGTGATTTTGATCCAATTTCAATTATATTACATGATTGTTTATGAGAGTTGAATTGGACTCGGATTTGAAAATAAAATACATATATAGACTCGTGGGGTTATGGGTAGTCGAGATCTACCCGCCCGGTCAAAACCCAGGTCGATGGGTAGATTCTTACTACACATACGCCCACGAGTCCATATATGTGATTAGTTTTCAAATCCGAGTCCAAATCGACTCTCAAAACTCAATTCTTCATTTTTCAAAAATATGAAAAAGTTTCACAAGTTTTCATTTTGATTCACGTGAATTTGATGTTAAATCTAAGATATATTCATGAAATATAGTTGGAAAGTGATTAGAATCACGTACCCAATGTTTGTAGATGACAATTTCCTCTCCAAATCGCCTCTTACCGAGTCTAGGGTTCTAAAATGTGAGAAATGAGATAAATCATGGCTTTCCAGCTCTTATGTCCAGTTGCAGTTATGGCAATTGGGACATGGGTTCGCAATTGCGAACCCTCGCAATTGCAAAGAAATCTTCGCAAATGTTGCCACTAATAGCCTAAGAGAATGGCAAAAGCAACACTTTTGTCGCAAATTCGAACCTACCAAATCCTGACACTATTCACTATAGCGACCCAGGTATCGCAATTGCGACCCTGGTGTTCGCAAATGCGACACCAGAGGCATCATCACACCAGATTTATGTTTTCAGTCCAATACATTCTGAAACATGTTCGAAACTCATCCGAGCCATCAAGGCTCCAAACCAAACATCCACACAAGTCGAAAAATATAGTACGAACTTGCTCGCGCAATGAAGACACAAAAAATAACATCTCAAACTACGAATCAGACACCAAAATGCATGAATTTCAAAGTAAAGTTCAAGAATTTCTATAATTGCAACTAAGTGTCCGAGACTGAATTTAACCACTCAAATAGTCTAGAACCCAGATGATTGTAGCTACACACTGTAAACTAATCCTTTAGTCTAGAACAAAAGGATTGTAACTAAATAGTTCTTACAAAGCACTCGTAGAATAGAATGAGTAAGATTACAACTCAATCACCTATTACAAGATCAAGATAAACTAAGCTAGACTTGAATCAGTTGCTGGAACTTGGTTCTTCAATATGTCTTTCTCGTGTTGTTGCAAAAGTTGATGCCCGCGTAAAGATTCTCTCAGTTTTTTGTATGTAGGTGCATAGTCTCTACAAAAAATTAACTAGTACTATATATATGAATACATAGTAGACGGCCAGGGTTATAGAAGAGTGTTAACCATGTCGAACCAAATCTCCTAACCCCAGAAAATAAAGGAAGTAAAAAGATTTTTCTCAGATCTACCAAAGAAATAAAAGTTTGTTCCACAAGTACTTCCTTGAATCTTGGCCGAAACTCAAGCTAGAAAGATCTGCCAAGATTTTCTGACATTATCACGTGGCTTCCATGTCAATACAATTGAAATACATCCTCATATGGCATAAAAGTGATTCCTATCCTTGATATGACTGTGTGCTCTAAAAGAACCACCATTAGACCCAGGTCTTAGACTTATCCATGCATAAGTTTGTTAATTACCAAAACTTAATTTTCTACAAAAGTAATTTAATCAAGCTTCAAATGTGGTTATGTTATCTGCATTGAGTTGGTCAATGAATTCCCACCAACCTATATCTTCTGCCTCATTCAATTAGACAAATAAAAGCATTTGATTGATTGCATTTTTTCTATTATTTCTCACTCTTTAAATATATTATAGCTTTGGTTTACATTATTGTATGTATGTGCATCAACAAGTTTTTCTCTTTAACTTAATTCTATATTAGAATTTACAAAGCGATCTAAGACTACATTAGCCGTCAGATGAAAAAATAAAATTGATTTATTAGTCGGCAAAAAAAGAACTATACCAATATCGGCGTCGAATTCTCTAATAGGTTCACCAACTTTCTTATATAAGCCTAAACGGCATTTTAAGAATGTAGAATACCTATCTTCTTTCCCTTCTAATTTTACCATAGGAATATTTTGGCACAATGCAGTTTTCTTATCCTCTATTGCTGGAATAAGATAAAATCAATTGATCAATTATTTTCAAGAAATGTGACTTACAAAAAAACAATTGAGTCATATTTCCTAGAAATAATTGATCAATAAATTTTTGTTTATTCAAGCAATGGAGGGTAAGAAGACTGCAAGGAGCCAAAACATTCCTCTGGTAAAAACAGAACGGGAAAAAGATAGATATGCTACATTCTAAAAATATTGTTGAGGATTATATAAGTGAGTAAGTGATTTGGTTAAAGAATTCGGTGTCGATATTGGTATAGTTCGTTTTTCACCGACTAATAAACCATTTTTTCATCGAACGACTAATGCAGCTTTAGATCGCTTTATGAATTCTAGTATAGAATTAAGTGAAAGAGAAAAACTTGTTGATGCACATACACATAATAATATAAATCAAAGCTACAATATGCTTAAAGAGTATGAAATCAGTCAAATACGCTTTGTAATCAATTGAATGAAACTGAACAAATAGGTTGATGGGAATCCACTGACCAATTCAATGCTTATGTAACAAAGTTAGAAGCTTGGTTAAATTCCTTTGTCTCTGATGGGTCCATCCCATATGTAAGGAAGACATCTTCCTTTGGGTTTTGAATTGTCAATCCAACCAAAGGAATAGTAAGGAAGATTTTATGGCAAATATTGTTTTGATTTCACATTGAATATTTGACTCTTGCGAAACTAATGAGATCATTGATGACATCAATGAAGAAATTCTTAACACTATACATAGGTGTATTGCTATTATTATAATATACACCAACAAAGAGAGAAAGAAAGAGTGAGGTTTCACAGACAAGGTATAAAAAAATAGTCTGTGAGAAAAATAGAGAGCGAGCGATATTGTAGTGAGGTGAGAATATAAAAAGAGGGTTATTTCTTTTGAGTGTTGTAGTGGTCTTTGGAGTATTTTACTCGGACCTACAAAGTGTAAAATTCCTTGCTATAGTGATATCCGTTGCTCGTCTCGGGGCCGTGGTTTTTTCCCCCTTATTCAAAGGGTTTTCCACGTAGAAATCTTGGTGTCGTTGTCACTCGTTTGCTTGCTAATTATCATATCTTGGTGCTACGTGATTATTCCGCTTTTATTACTGTGAATATTATTTTTGTAGGGGGTTTATTTCCATCAACTGGTATCAGAGCATAGGTTCTGCTCGTTCACAGAAATACTATTCACTGTCGGTAGTACTATACTCGGTGAAAAACAAAAATGTCCTGAGTAAAGTATGAGGTAGTAAAATTTAACGGAGATAGCGGTTTCTCAATGTGGTAAAGAAGGATGAGAGATCTGCTTATCCAACAAGGGTTATACAAGGTACTAGATGCTGATGCCAAAATGCCTGAGACCATGAAAGCTGAGGATTGGGCTGACTTAGATAAAAGGGCTGCTAGTGCAATCAGGTCACACTTATCAGATGATGTGGTAAATAACATCATTGATGAATACACCGCATGTGGCATTTGGGCAAGGTTGGAAAGTCTATACATGTCCAAAACGCTAACAAATAAATTGTACCTGAAGAAGCAACTATACGCCCTACACATGGGTGAAGGTACGAATTTCTTGTCATATTTAAATATGTTTAACGGACTAATCAAACAACTCACCAATATCATAGTGAAAATCGAGGAAGAAGATAAAGACATCTTGCTGTTGAACTCGTTGTCATCTTCGTACGATAATCTCGCAACAACCATCCTGCACGGCAAGACTACCATTGAGTTGGAATATGTCACATAGGCTCTTTTACTCAATGAGAAGATGATAAAGAAGCCTGAAAGTCAAGGACATGCTCTCATCACAGAAGGTAGATGTAGGAGTTATCAAAGGAGTTCGAGCAACTATGGTAAATCCGGAGCTCATGGGAAGTCTAAGAACCGATCCAAATCAAGACCTAGAAATTTCTACAATTGTGATCAACCAGGTCACTTCAAAAGAGATTGCCCAAATCCAAGGAAGGGCAAAGGTGAAACTAGTGGCCAGAAGAATGACGACAACACAGCCGCCATGGTGCAAAACAATGATAATGTCATCCTCTGTATAAATGAGGAAGAGGAATATATGCACTTATCAGGTCCAGAGTCGGAATGGGTGGTTGATACAGCGGCATCTTACCATACCACACCGGTAAGAGATCTTTTTTGCAGATATGTAGCAGGTGATTTCAGCCTTGTGAGAATGGGTAACACAAGTTACTCAAAGATTGCAGGGATTGGTGAAATTTCTATCAAGACAAATGTCAGATGCACATTGGTTCTTAAGGACGTGCGGCATGTACCTGATTTGCGGATGAACTTGATCTCGGGAATTGTTTTAGATCGAGATGGATACGAGAACTATTTTGCAAATTAAAAGTGGAGACTCACCAAGGGATCATTGGTGATTGTCAAGGGAGTTACTCATGGCACGTTGTACAGGACAAATGCAAAAATATGCCAAGGTGAATTGAATGCGGCACAAGATGAGATTTCTCCATATTTGTGGCACAAAAGAATGGGTCATATGAGCGAAAAAGGATTGCAGATTCTTGCCAAGAAATCGCTCATTTCTTATGCCAAAGGTACAACGGTAAAACCATATGACTACTGTTTATTTGGTAAGCAACATAGAGTCTGATTTCAGACATCGTTTGAAAGAAAATTGAATATACTTGATTTGGTATATTCTGATGTTTGTGGTCCAATGCAAAATTGAACGATGGGTGGTAACAAATATTTTATTACTTTTATTGATGATGCTTCACGAAAATTATGGGTTTATATTTTGAAAACCAAAGATCAAGTGTTTCATGTTTTTCAGAAGTTTCATGCTATGGTGGAAAGGGAGACAGGCCAAAATCTAAAGCATCTCCGAAGTGACAATGAAGGTGAGTACACTTCAAGGGAATTTGAAGAGTGTTGTTCGAACCATGGGATCAGACATGAAAAGCCAGTTCCTGGAACCCCACAACATAATGGCGTAGCCGAAAGTATGAACCGCACCATTGTGGAGAAGGTGAGAAGCATGCTCAGAATGGATAAAACTGCCTAAGTCATTCTGGGGTGAAGCAGTTCAGACAGCCTATTACCTGATCAATACGAGTCCATCAGTTCCGTTGGCGTTTGACATCCCAGATAAAGTTTGGACCAATAAGGAGGTGTCCTACTCGCATATGAAGGTGTTCGGTTGCAAATATATTGCACATGTACCAAAGAAGCAGAGAATAAAGTTGGATGATAAATCTGTTCCTTGCATATTCATCGAATATGGAGATGAAGAATTCAGATACAGATTGTGGGATACCGTAAAGAAGAAGGTCATCAGAAGCAGAGATGTAGTTTTCCGAGAAAGTGAAGTTGAAACTACTGATGATATGTCAGAGAAGGCCAAAAATGGTATTATTCCTAACCTTGTTACTATTTGTTCTACTTCTAACAATCCCACAAGTGCAGAAAGTACGATCGATGAGGTTGCTGAGTAGGGGGAGCAACCTGGTAAGGTTATTGAGCGCGGGGGAGGGGGGGGAGGGCAACTTGATGATAACGTCGAGCAAGTAGATCACCTTACTCAGGGAGAAGAACAACCTCAACCTCTGAGGAGATCAGAAAGTCCAAGGGTAGAGTCATGGAGGTACCTTGCCACGGAGTATGTCCTCATCAGTGATGAGAGGGAGCCAGAAAGTCTTAAGGAGGTGATGTCCCATCCAGAAAAGAACCAGTGGATGAAAGCCATGCAAGAGGAGATGGAATCTTTGCATAAAAATGGCACGTACAAGCTGGTTGAACTTACAAAGGGTAAAAGACCACTCGAATGTAAGTGGATCTTTAAACTCAAGAAAGATGGAAATGGCAAGCTGGTCAGATACAAAGCTCGATTGGTGGTAAAAGGATTATGTAACATCCCGGAAAATTTTGAAGTATTTCAGTGTAAAGCCCCGTAAATTCCGCAATTGAATTCAAGGTTTCGTGGTTCTGGAGTAGGCTTACGTGTTTGAGGATTCAGACCTTTTGGGTCGAACAATGCACCGGAAAGTGAAATAAAATTTTTGGCGGAAAGACGCATTTCTGCGATCCATTATCAGACCGCAGAACCACTCTGTGGGCCGCATAATGGCCGCAGAAGTGAGCAGGAGAAGGGAAACTCTGGGGGAAATTATACGGTCAACTATGCGACCGCATAAATGTTATGCGATGCATTATGCGATCGTATAACAGTTATGCGGACTGCATAGTGACCGCATACATGGGCAAATTTTTGATCGTTTTGGTCTGTAATTATGCGACCGATATGCGGTCTGCATATCCATTATGCGACCGCAGAACCTGTTCCGGAGCTCCATTTTTGGGTTCTTACAACCCGACCCTACTTCGTTAAATACATGCAAATGGTCATTTTTGAGCAAATATTATGATATTTTAGAGAGAAGGGAGAGTGTTTTAGAGAGAGAGAGGAAACCCTAGGCTAATTATTCATCAAGTCTTGCTCAAATCTAGGAATATTAATAAGGAAAACCCACAAGTTCTTCATCTAAGAGGTAAGGTTCCATACCCTAGTTTTCAATTTCCAATTTGGGTAGAAGATGGTTGATTAGGAGTATGATTCATGGGTATGAGATTATTATTTATACATTCATGTACCAATAAGAATTGTGGGAAGATTATTGAGCTGAAATAAATAAGGATTGGGTTGTGGAGTAAAGAAAATCTTGTAGAAGAACCTTGTGGTTAAATTTGCGCACCTAGTGTCTAATAAAATGCTCAAATGAGCTAAGACCATGAATATCTTTCTAATTAAGGTTCAATTTTGTTGTGTCTCAAAATAGACCAGGATTCCTAAGAATTCTGGATCATTCTAGAGTTAAGGAAGCTCGATTGAGGTATGTTGGCTAAACTTTCTCTCTTCGAATTGAATTCCATAATGTTTCCATAAGTTTCAAAGTATGGGCTGCATATTAAAAGGTTATGGATTTGATTCGTGTTTCAATGAAAGATAGTATGCCAAATTGTGTGAAAAAATCTCAATATTCTGAAGAATCTTAATTGCTCATATGTGTACCTAAAGTTTTGATTTGGAAATGTCTTATTGTTGATAATCTATAAAGATGGTTGGAAGTGAAATAGGTTAATTGGGGATATAGAGTATGGCCAACGTGCCAAGAATTTAAGTTATGATTGTGTCTAGTAGTGCAAATGATTTGAGAAGATGCGATAAAGAATATGAAATGAGCCTCGACTCAATTGTTTAAAAATGACTTCGAAGAACGAATTACCTAAAAGCTTCTGTACTCAATTCATGCCCATTAGTGGTTGTTTTAACTAATGCTTTGCTTTATAAATATATCTAGTGTGATTCGAGTTCTATATACTCATGTGTTGAACTGGTACATTGTCATTTCTAGGGATGAGCAGTGTAAGAATAAATGGTGTATTGATTGTTTATGATTTTCATGTGTGTTTCTATTGTTGGATGGTATGCCTCATTCTTTGGGAAGAAACCATTTGTGTTTGAAGTTTCCATTTCAAATGGATTTGAAGTATATGATTTCTGAAATATCCTATATGTTGATACTTGATGGTGATCTTTGAAATTGAAAGAGGTTAAAGTGTGGAATATGAAATATGGCTATCATGCCAGGAATAAAGAATCTTGTGAATGGCCTAATGAGCCAAGAAAATATTGTCGCTGTGAATGACTTGGAATACTAATGAGAATTTATACAATGTGAAAGATGTTGAGGTGAGTACAATTGTATTTATGATATTTCTGTTTGCAAATCAAATCAAAAATATTTTTGGGAGCATCATTAGCAAAATCGAGGAAGGGTGGGTCATAAGGCCCACACCTGAATCTATACGTGCTGGTGTAGGAGTGGATTGTGATTATTCCCCTTATTTGGGATGAAATTTGAACCTTTGGGAAATTGTGATATTATTCCCCTTAATTGGGATGAAACTGGAACCTTTGTGGATTAGAAAAGTCAACCCGCACGGCATATGTGGGAAGGCAGCCTAGCTGATCGGGTGGAGATCAGACACCATATTGCGCATATGGTGGTACTACTCTTGGTAACAACTTTCTTTCGCATCACATGTCAAACCACATTGTTCGTGGGGAGATGGCCTAGCCGATCGGGCGTGATCAGACTCCGTGCTAACAAAGACGGTGGTATATCGGT